>JAIUZE010015351.1:0-48685 GCA_022085475.1 Heliosperma pusillum
AGAAATTCCAAATACGAACTCGGAAATTCCAAATTCGACTGGAAACAATAAATTCCAATTTAAAACTTAAATATGCTGAAAAGTATCCGTAAAATATTTTCACTAGAAAAATAGGGTACTTTTCGGGTTGTTACACGTCACGTTTCATATTAAACATATCAAATTGTTGCATGAGAAGGTCGATACAATACTTCTTAACTTGAGACGTTCCCTCATAAGCAAGGCATAGGGTGTCTCATATTTCTTTTTCCGAGGTACATCCGTAAATCCGGTTAATATCTTGTTCACCTGTGTCATATTGAAGGATGGACATGTCTTTAGAATTTATCTCGACTTTTCGATAATCGGCCCCGACATAAATTTCCTCACGTTTTACAAAACTCCTGCCATCAACATTAGTTACCGTTATAGCAAGAGGCCCATTTTGGATGATTATCCAACATTCATAATCTGTGCTTTTGACATAGTGTTCCATACGGTGTTTCCACCAGAAGTAGTTATCCCCATTGAAGATAGGGTACATAATATGTTTCCCGTCCATTACTATAGGATCTACTCTTTGGTAGTTAACCAATATCAAGAGCACAATGCTTTGGTACCAATTGAAGAGTCAAGAACGTGAACACCTAACAGATGGAGGGGGTGAATTAGGTGTCAATTAAAAAAGTTAAGATTATTTAAAAGCTTCTTTTAAACTCTATGAACACTTTAGACAATACTTAGATGAAACGAGGAGTTGATACTTGAAACTATTAAGTTAAAAGCGTACATCAACGATTCACTATACCGTAAATAGAAATGGAAATCCAGAGTTGTAGTATAGCGGAAATAAATCGTAAATAGACCAAAAAAAATGATGTTTTTTTAAATTGGTTCGGTTACTATTCCGTGACATGCATCCAACATTAGTTTATTGAAAATTTTAGAAGTAACTGATACAACTAAAATCCCGAACAACAAAACAACTCTCCAACCTACTCTGGTTGCTATATGCTTAAAGCTACTCCGCAATAAGAGTTATGCTCGAAGCTACTCCGCTAAGAGACTTCGCCAACCTTTTCAGGTTGCTAATTACTCAAGATAACTCTATCTCAAGAATTGGTATGGTTCTATTTCGGTTTTGTTACAAGACTCAAGAATCACAATATGTGCAAGAAAACGAGTTACTTGCACAAGTAATATAGTTTAATTGTATACCTAATTTTGTTGCACACATACACAAATATGGGTTAAGTTTTTCAATAAGAAATAGCTTATTTGGTATTGTTTATGGGAATCATAAACATGGGCAAATATAGAAAAAGTAAACAACCCTTTTTTGGTAAGTGTCTTTTTGTACACGCTACCTCTTGTGCAAGATACCAAAAGCTCTCTTTCATTTGAAAGTTATCAAACCAGATTTCCAGCAATGTAAAATGTTAATTAAAAGTTTGGAAAACAATTTTCAAGAGTTTAAATATTTTCAGAATATTTCTTCAAAGACGAGCCAGAAACCATAGTGGGGTCCACTCTTGATTTTGAAGCACTTAACATACATTACGTTTAATGATCTCTGTTACCACACCATGACTCTTACTATGACGATCTTCATTTTTTGATGTTCTTGTGCAACCTTGAATGATTATTAGAGTTTCCAAAGCTATAAGATTAAAACTTACTAGGCACCTACTATATAAACAATAAGATTAATTTGTCTTAAGGCATCATCAACCAATCTAATCTAGAAATGGTCTCAACAGTAACACAAATGGCTCTCCTCGCAACAAGTAGCAGGGTTCCCATCGCAGCAGGTAACACACCCCAAACTCTGATAACACAAGTGTCTCTCATCGCAACGAGTAGCCGGGCTCTTATCGCAACAAGATACCGACCCCTGCCGATGCCAGATTGCAACACTGGAAATCAAAATCGCCGCTCATCACAACAAGCGAACACGCCTCATTAATGTGTGATGCGTGCCTTTTTTATGCGTTTATTTACATGTTTGCCACGCATTTGTATGCTTATTATCTAGTGTTTAGCTATTATTTCCTCCTATAATTGCTACTTTGGGTGTATTGTGTGACTTACGCAGGCTTTGAGTGCGAATACACTTATTCAAGCCAAATCCTATCAACAAAGTGAACTCGGAGGGATTTTAAGAGCCTCACATTACTAGAGTCAAAAGACATATATCGAGATATACAAATGATAATCAAGTTATTTCAATTGGATATCAAAAATTATCCTCTTAGCTATCCAACGCCACAAAAAAAAGTTGATTTTCCCACGTAACGAAGAACTGGCGGCCGTTTAACATTCAGTGCGCGTAGCAGGAATTGTGCGACGAGAGTAGGTCGAACGACCTCTATTTAGATCGATCAACTGGTTTGATAAGGTCGATTGAATTGTCTTTAGGTTGATCGACCCGTCAATCGATTTAGCCGGATTTTTTTTGTTGTTTTAGCCCATTAGACATTCATTTTATTCTAGATTTTAAACTTAGTATAAGAAGATATTTCACTAGTCTAATTAGGATATCACTTTTCTACTGCAAAAACTTCTTTTACGTTTCTTTGCTCTATACTTTGGATCTGAAATCTGTCTCCCTTATTCGGTAATCTAATTAATCTTCGTTCTTCATTTATTCTTCTCTCTTTATTCATTTCCTTCTCCTTAATTTCTTTTTATTTTATGTTTAATTGTCATCTTTATTTTTTCATCAAGCTTAATTTGATTATCGTTGTTACTATTGTTAATTGTGTTAATTCAATTATGCATAGCTAAAATTCTTTACTAGGATTTAGGAGAGCCATGGTTTAAAGACGGTTTTAATGAGTTATTAATTGGTTAAGCGCACATAATTGATTCATTAACCTGCTAAACTGTGACCTAAGACCGAAATCCTGGTGAGAGTTAGACCTTCTACAAAAAATAGAGTACCCTAATAAGTTGCGTGAGCACGTTAGAAGCATTGTAGGGGTATTAGCGATACGAGAGGACCTTTTCACTACCCTGCAGACCGTTTTGTGACCGATCTCTTACCCTAGACTTGACCGTTGCCATGGTGACCCGATGTCCTACTGTTCTCTCTTATTATATTTGAATCCACATTCTTCTCTTTATTTCTCTTTATTTCTCTTTCTTTCACTACTTTCAGTTTTGAAAACAAACAATCAAATCCATCAATTTGTTACCTAGACGAACTATTAATTAGCAAATAGAATTTCTTTAGTATCCTTGTGGATACGATCCCGACTTTCTTTACTGCATTAGTTTAGGCCTATTGGTTATCCTTGATAGGTGTGCAATTTAGCTTGTCAAATTTTGGCGCCGTTGTTGGGGAGACGTCAATTTTTTGTTTGTTTATCTTTAGTTTGTCTTTTGTCTCCGGGAAATTTTGTTCCTTAGAACTGTTCTTACAGTTTCCTCTAGGTTTTGTTTATACCCAGGCTCATAGGTTCGAGCTGGTACCGTTTTGATCCCGAGCCAGAAAGCACACTGCGTGTTAGGCAAAATATTTGGAAGGAAGTGCATCAAGCAGAGGACTTGAGTATGCTTGATTCAGTTTAGGAGGAATTTATAGCAGAAACACGGTCCTTTGAAGAGGATACCTCATTTTCTTCCATTGCTATTATTACACCAATCAGCATACCGAAATTATCAAGTCATTCTTAGCCGACTCTTGAGTCCATTCCCAAGGGATTTCAGCTCCCTACTGCTACTAACAGTACTTTCTAGATCCGCCCATCCTACATTAACTTAGTAAAGCGGAGTACATTTGAGGGTGGCGCTTCTGAGGATCCCGGGGAGCATATAAAAACCTTCACCGATTATTGCTGCTCCATCCCACTCACAACTGGGTTAACGCAAGAGAAAGTAAAGGAAGTATTGTTCCCTTTCTCCTTAAGGGACATTGCTAGAGATTGGTATTATGATCTTGATAAAGAAGCTGTAGGGGTGAAAGATTGGAACTCTCTTGCTCTCGCATTTTACAAAAGGTATTACCCTCCACAGCGAACTAATGCCTTGTGAAACCAAATTACAAGTTTTAAACAACTACCTACTAAGGATTTCAATAAAGCATGGGTTCGTTTTAAGAAAATGGTTCGTTCAGTTTCTCACCATGGTTTTGAACCGTGGTTTCTTTGCAATCAATTTTATGATGGCTTGTATGATGACCATAGAGCTATCCTCGATACTGCTGTAAACAGGTGATGCCAGAAAAATATTGATGATGATAAAGCTTGGAATACTATAGAAGAGATGGCCACACACACAGCCGAATATTGGAATCCAAGAGGTAATGTGAGGAGGAGTGGTGGTGATTCTAGTGTTATTGCCGCCCAGTTGAAAGCATTAAATGCCAGGTTTGATAAATTTGAGTCCTCCCAAGCTTCGGGTAGTCAACAGACGGTTCATGCTGTAACACCCCAGATTTTATGATAATGAGTAATTTACTAAATTCGTAAATTTTATAAATTCGTCTTTTACTTTTATTGATTAAAATATTTTAAGTCGATAATTTATGATTTCGTGGCTTTAAATTAATGTTAAATAGAATTTAGTTTATTTGGGTAGAAACCGTCGCATTTCAGTTTGTTATGAGTTCATAATCGGTTTCTACGCGAAAATCAAAATGGGTTGACCCAATATGAAATTTGGGCCTTCTATTATTCATTTTCTCAAAACAAACCCTACAAATATCTCCTTCTCCCACCTCCATTTTTTCATCACCATTGTCACCTTCATCTTCTTTCTCAAACAACCAAAAACCACCATTTAACCTCCATAACTTCCTAAACTTAAGACGGATGCCATTTCTTCGTCTATCTACGAAACTTGACGATTTTATATCAATCTTCTCCTCTCATCCCCCTCTTCCTTTTCATAACATAAAATGCCCATTCCCTTTTTTTATAAAACCCATTTTTCTAGATCTAAACTTAAGACGGAAATAACTTCTTCGTTTCTTAAGCAAATTCAATTCCGTTTAATGTTTCGGAATCCTCTCACCATCCTCTTTATTTCTAGCCAATAAAGGATCGAAACTTTTAACCTTCTATTTAGACTGTCTTTTCCAGATTTGGGTTCTTGTCGCGTTATTTATCGGGAAAAGGTGAATTTTTAAGATTGTGGGTCAAAGAATTCATGTGGGTTGATAGTTAACTTGGGGAGTTCAAGACTTGAAGTGCTAATAGAGGTAACGTAGACGGGTTACTCGGTGTCACATCTTATGCATTTAAGTGTGTAGGTTAAATTTTCACATGAGATATGAGTTCATTATGTTATTCAAGCATAATTATATGTTTACTAATCGATTATATGTTGGAATTCATCTTATATGCTATGCTTGTGGAAATTCATGTTGATGTTGTTGAATTCGTCTTGTTATTGGTTAAACTCATGTTTAGTATCATGAATGATGACTTCATGAGGTACTCATGTATTGCATTTAATGTGGTTTGATTATGTTTAACATTAGTAAGAATGATTGGGTAGTAATTGAATTTGATTGTTGTTGTTGATTTTTGGTTTTCGTGACTTGGTTGCTCTAGCAGTCCCACCGGCCGCCGCCCCCCATGACCGACTGGGAGTCCCCTGATTGTTGTTGGTTGAATTTAATGGATGTTGAGCATATGCGTGCCCCAGCCGGGTGGCCGACTTCCTCCTAGCCGACTGGGAGCCTCTCCTTGTTCCTTTATCGACTTGGTCATGTTGTTGTGCGTGCCCCAGCCGGCCCACCGGCCGCCGCCCCACCGGCTGGGAGCCTCCTTCCTCTTTCCTTCTTTCTTTTCTCGGTTGACCTATGACCCCAGCAAAGTAGCCGACCGTCAAACACACCCACTGGCTGGGAGACCCTGTGATGTTGTTGTTGTTGTTGTTTGGTGTGTCGGGGTGCCCAGCCGGGTACCCGGCCGCCGGTCCCCAGGAGCCCCTGTCATTTCCTTTACTTCCTTTCTCTCATATATCTATATATGTAATGGTTTGTATGGTTTTTTTATCTTACAAACTTACGTAATGAAATTAAATATGCATGTTTAGACTATATAATATCTCACATGCCTTTATCAAATGTTTGGTGACGGTCTTTAGTATGTCCCCTCCCTGAGTCGGTTTTGCCTAATATAATGATTTGAGCACTACTCGTTGAGTGCTTTGAACTCTGATTTTCCGCTACACCTTCATACTCGTTAGACTGGAATGTCGGAGCGATGAGGTGTATCCTTGGTGCTTGAATGCATTTGTGAGTGGGGATATGACGACGTCGTTGGGAGGCGAACGCAATGTGTTGATCGATCGACCGTCAAATGTTGTATCCTTGCGAGGTGGTGTCATTGCATGTAGCGTGTGACACCCTCAAATTTGCGGAAAGAAAAAAAAACAATTTAAACTAGATAAAAGATGAAAATACAATACAAAGGTGTCATAAAAATAAAAAGGGTCATACAAAAGGAAAATAATATTATACATAAAAATTATACAAGACGGGAGACATATCTCCCGTATAAATACGGAAATAAAAGAGTGTATAATAATATACAATCTAAGAACCGAATATAGGTCCAAGGTAATACTTCGCTCGCTAGCTCGTCAATGTACCCAATGTATGCATCACAAACCTGCCAACCGCATTAAATATAAACACGGAAGCCACAGTCAGTGGGGAGTAACTCCGAGTTCTCCCAGCCACGAAATGTCGAGTTTAATAAACATGAATAACATAAAAGAGATGTATATGGAAAATACAAAACCTTACATATATGATATGCTTTTCATGTTATGAAACAGATAACTAACAAATAACCTAGCATGTGAAAGCTATCATGTGAAACCGATAATAAACTATAACTCGAGGTAGGGAAGCTGGTATGCTATCTCAGAGGTTCCTCTCAGAAACATGGCCATGATACACTCCAAACCCTAATCAACACGTAATCATGTGAATCAGATAACAATCGGTAATCCAAACTCTATCAATCCTAGCCGGCTTGCATTATCACCTTCTACAGATTCATAGAAATCATTTACAAAACATGAAAGACTGATTATTCTTAACACAGGCATAAGTTCTTAGTACGGCGATAGTCTACTTCTGTAACTCGAGGCTATACCACAAGGTAGGAAAACATCCTAGTCCTAGACTGATCAGACCTAGCGACAACAGCTATTCCGTTCCCCGTCCCATGACATAACCATACATGAGAAACTCTACTAGGCGACCCCCTAAGCAGAGATGGCTAGTACTTAAGCTGGCTCCATTTCCAAAGTGGAACTAGGCAGCCATGCCCCGACTTGGAAATAAACCCACCAAGCCGAGACACAAAAGCTATCATCAGGTGAACATATACTCGTTAAAGACAGTAAAGCCTATCCATGTCATGGTCCAAGCTACTCATTTAGAATTAGAATGGTCAAGACGCCATATACTCATAATTCTCTATGGGTACTTAATCAACACGACATATATCATACAATCAAACCGTCACAGGAATAACCTCCTATTATGTGACTAATTACATATAAATCATATTCAAATAACATATCGCCTCATATCTACTAAGGCTATTTCATTAATTAAATACAACCTTACTTGAAGACAAATCCCCGACCCGAGTCCTGCGACGGGTCATCAGTCAAAACGGGGCTGACTAGATCTTAGTTTGACCAAACCCGTTTGGTCAAACCGGCTAGAAACAGAGTCTTTACCACATAAACTTAGACATAAAAATCAACATATTCATTACATGTTATTTTATTAAAACTTCTAACATATGAATTATTAAATCTTACGAAAAACCCGCTTGACTTAAAGGATATAAATTTAAACTACGATCTCGTATTATAATTTCTAACATGTGCGAAATAATAATTTTATGAAAAACCTTTTTAATTAAATATTTTACTTATTAACATTTCCCACTTGCTAAATATTACAAAACACGATAAATTAACACTAAACTCAAAAACCGTCACAAGTCCAAGGGGACCCACGGTTCATTTTGGACCGGTTTTGGTTATCTTTTCTAAAAACTGTTTCTTAATATTTCCCGCATGCTTAACATATTTAAAACCCATCAAAACAACAACAAAACAATCAAGTATCGACAAAAACCCAAAGACCAAAACACGGACCAACCAGACCGGGCTGGACCGGGTCTGAACCGGCCTGAACCGGCCTGGTTTGGCCCGGTTTTCCAGCCACCAAACCAGCCACCAAAACAGCCACCACCGGCCACCACCAACATCCACTCTAAATTATTTCTAACATGTTTTAATTATCAAACAATCATTTTAACAACCATCCATACCAAAAATCATGATTATAAACAAATCATTCAAATATGTCAAGAACCAAAACATGTCATAAAATTTCCATACAACATACAAATCATTACTACTTATCATGCTATTACCAACAATCATAAATAACAATAATATGAACAAAACAAAAGGTATGTAACATTAATTCGTCGAGTAACTCGGAATCGTTACCTTAGCTAGTAACATCAATTAGCACCAAAATAAGAAGTAAAGAAAAACCCGTCTACTAATCTTCTCCTAATATATACGAGTCACCAAACTCGTCTTCAAAATCTTCCCCTATAAGAAATGACAAGAATAATATTATTAGAATTAAAACTTGATTTTCCATAATTAAAGTGTTGAAAAAGATTTTGTCGGAATTGGAAATAAAACGTACTTGAAGATGGAGAGCGAAGAGGAGATCTTAGAAATATAAGTTAGGACGGATTTGAATAAGAAATGAAGGTTTTATGATGATTTGGCTCAAGAACGACGAAGAACGACGAAGAACGATGAAGAACGATTAAAGAAAGTGTTAATTAGATCTTAATTTGTGAGTGTTAAAATAAAAGTTGTGTGAGTAATGAAAAGAAAGAAAATATAAGGCTTAAGAGGGAAAAGAGACGTGTGAAATGGAGAGGAATCGGGTCCGTTTTTACGCGATTTGCGGAGTTTAAGTTGACAGACCGATAAAGTTACAAATATCTTAGATATTTTTATTAGTTTAATCATATTAATTAAAAGATCTAATATGAGTGGAAAAAAAGTGACATGGGGCGTATGACTCATGTCAAGTCGGGTTTCGGGACTTACGTTGACCCGGGAATAGTTAAATGACGTTGGGGTTAAATCATAAAAGTTATTCTTTAATTCCGAATAAATTCAAAATAATTATATTAAATTATCATAAATTCAAATAAATCTTAATAAAAATAAATTAAATTTATTATTTTTCAAATAAAATTTCGGTCTTTAAAACTTACGAGGGTGAGTCGGAAAAAAAGTCAACGAAAGTCAAAGTCGACTTAAAAGTCAAGAAAAGTCAATGATGACTTAAAAGTCAAGAAAAGTTAATGACGACTTAAAAGTCAAGAAAAGTCAATGACGACTAAAAAGTCAAGAAAAGTCAAAGACGACTTAAAAGTCAAGAAAAGTCAAAGACGACTTAAAAACGGGATTCTCATGGAATCTCCCAGAAATTCCAAATACGAACTCGGAATTTCAAAATACGACTCGAAACAATAAATTCTATTTTAAAAACTTAACCTTGCTGAAAAGTATCCTTAAGAAATTTTACTAGAAAAATTGGGTACTTTTCGGGTTGTTACAAATCCGCTCCAGCATTGTTTTGCAATTACTTGACGCCCAAGGAAGAGACGCCAATGCTTCTTTCCAAAAGAACTCATATCCTAGTTTAATTAGTTTTAGGTAATAAGCGATATGATTATCTTATTTTCCTAATTTGAATAAAGTAGTGTGGTGATCTTATTTCCTAATCTGAAATAAGGTAGTGTTCGCATTATTTTCCTAATTAGTATCTAGTTAGTTTAAGGTAAGTAGTAGTAGTATAAATACTAAGCTTTGTAATCAGTTTATAATATACAATTGAGTGAGTTTAATACAAAAAGTTCTTGTTTAATTCTTATTGCTTGCGATCTTTAAGTTTATTAATTCGCTCTTGCGAGAGTGAGTTAATCCATATTCTTCCTTGCGAGGTTGAGTATTATTCGTGGCAAATTTGAGTTCCTTGCGGGAGGAGAGTTTGAGCACGTCATATCCGAGTTATTCGAGTTGTCTTGTGAGATTACTTGTCTAGTTCAAGTTTTAGTTGTTAATCTTGCGAGATATCACAACTAATCCATATCCTTTATATTTTCGTTCATATACATACAAAAACCACAAAAACACGTTAATTTCTGCTGCAATTTTACTAAAAACAAACGAACAGTTTCCTGAAGTGTTCTAACCAAAAAAACGAGTGACTTTTACATCAATTTGGTATCAGAGCTTCGGCTCTTGATTTCCTTAAATCCGGACGATCCTATATGGGCAAGAAGATGGAACACTTTCAAGATGAAGTTTATCTAGAAGTTCCTTTTTATCCAAAGTTCTTTGAGAGATCAATGTTTTCTGAAGAAATACATGTGGAAGAGAATTACTCTTTAAATTTTGATTTACCACCAATATTTGACAATTATGGTGATGATGAGTCATTGGATGTTGTCAACATTAGAATTAAAAGTGTTGTGAATTTCTTTGCGATTGATTATCATGAAGAAGAAGATTGTGATGAAGGTCACATGGAAGAGATGGATAATACAAATTCTGAAGATCCCATTGTGCAACCAATCATGAGAGAGGAATTTATATACAATAATATTTGTTTGGATTCTCAAGTTAATGGATCTTATCAATCACCACTTGATAAATCCATTGATAAGAAGCTCTATGGTGGGAGTTATTATTTTTTGTTAAACTCAATTCTTATGGATGTTCAAGACGCTATACCAAGTAAGTTTTGTTCTGATTTTGGTAAAGTTGTGCAAGAAGCGCAGTGGGGTGGAAAGCACAAGAACGGAAAGCATAAGAAAAGATGGCACAATAGGGTTATTATTTATGGTACTCGTTACAAGTTCAAATTATACGATATGGATAAGAATAAAGACTATATTGAAGATGACGAGTTAAAGGAGAAAACTATGAAGTGCGCAAATAGCTTTATGTTTTTGATCAAGTTTGCATCCAAATTCTTAAGGATTGTTTTTTATCCGGGTGGTTTCAAACATCTTCAAAATTTGAGGGCAAATTTTTTCGAAGAAAGGGAGAATGATGCAGGAGCATTTGGAAATAATGAGATATTGAAGAAATCAGTCAGAGTCGTAACTGAACACTCTCTAGGACTGTTTAATCCGCTCCAGCATTGTTCTGCAATTACTTGACGCCCAAGAAAGAGACGCCAATGCTTCTTTCCAAAAGAACTCATATCCTAGTTTAATTAGTTTTAGGTAATAAGTGATATGATTATCTTATTTTCCTAATTTGAATAAAGTAGTGTGGTGATCTTATTTCCTAATCTGAAATAAGGTAGTGTTCACATTATTTTCCTAATTAGTATCTAGTTAGTTTAAGGTAAGTAGTAGTAGTATAAATACTAAGCTTTGTAATCAGTTTATAATATACAATTGAGTGAGTTTAATACAAGAAGTTCTTGTTTAATTCTTATTGCTTGCGAGCTTTAAGTTTATTAATTCGTTCTTGCGAGAGTGAGTTAATCCATATTCTTCCTTGCGAGGTTGAGTATTATTCGTGGCAAATTTGAGTTCCTTGCGAGGGAGGAGAGTTTGAGCACGTCATATCCTAGTTATTCGAGATGTCTTGCGAGATTACTTGTCTAGTTCAAGTTTTAGTTGTTAATCTTGCGAGATATCACAACTAATCCATATCCTTTATATTTTAGTTCATATACATACAAAAACCACAAAATACGTTAATTTCTGCTGCAATTTTACTAAAAACAAACGAACAGTTTCCTGAACTGTTCTAACCAAAAAACTGAGTGATTTTTACATCACATCATCATGAGTTTTAAGTTTTACCGTACCTTCACCAGCAACTTTGCATTGAGCATTGTTGCCCATTAAAGCAAGACCACCATTTACTGGTTTATAAGCAGTTAACCAGTTTTTGTTCGGTGTCATGTGAAATGTACAACCACAATCAAGTATCCACTCATTTCTAGACCTTTGATCCATGTCAACGGCAACTAAAACATCCCCATCAGACTCGACTCAACAACACTAGCTTCGGCATGGTGTTCGGGTTGTTTACTTTTACCCTTATTGTGACAACCCTCGCGATAGCGGAAATAAAACATATCAAGCATGCAATTTATATACCGGAAAATACGATATTTTTGAAACTTTTTACATGCCAAAATAAGAGTACGAGGAATGTCAAATAAATACAAGCGAAAGTATAAAATACTACAAAGAGACGTAGTCTCTCAAAACGTGATCAAACATAAAAGTTGTTTAGCAAACTAGCTAAGAACGTCTATGGGTGAATCGTCGAGTCCAATGCTCGCTAGCTCACACCCGAACCCAAAAACAAGCAAGGATCTAGCCAAGCAACATGTTCATTCATGAAACATGAACGCCACAGTCAGTGGGGAGTAACTCCGGGTTCTCCCAGCCATATCACAAATAACATACTTAAACGGAAATAGACAAGTAGAAGCATACATATGTATATATATGAATTACGAGAAGTATAAATAAGCATTTCAATATATAGAGATATAGGTGCATGAAGTATAAAACGGTAAGCATCATATTATAGATAGACTCGGGAAAGACACCCTTAGGCAACTATATACTCACTAGGGCTTTCATCTCACCGTTAGTGGCATATACTTGATAAGATAGAGACTCGACATATAAACCATGTCAGGTCATCCAACGGTCACAAATAATCAACATATAAACATCCATCCAAGCATACGAATATAGTAACTTAATCTCTCACGGTTAATGACACGCACTAGCACCATGTACATAGCAAGAATGATCAAATCACGTCCACGGGATAAACATTTCCCTGAACCATACACGATAAACATTTCGTATATATAGACTCATTTCCTCTCGGTAGGATGACGATAATAATACGGTCCTAATCTAAACCTGGCCAGACTCTCGGAATAAACATGTTCCGATTCGACATGCGATACACATTTCGCATCCAAGACTCGGTCAAACACAGAAGCCGAGTACCCCAAATTCAGTCAAACTACACGAAAGAAGCGGAAAGAGCACAAGAATCATAATCAAGCGGTACGCTACTTCCAATGACACCACCTTGCAAGGATACGACATTTGACGGCCGGGTCGATCAACGCATTGTGTTCGCCTCCCAACAACGTCGTCATATCCCCACTAAAACATGCATACAAGCATTAAGGATACACCTCCTAGTTCCGACATTCCAGTCTAACGAGCAAGGAGGTATAGCCGGGGAATGAGAGTTCATAGCACTTAACAATTATTGCTCAAATCAAAACATAGGTAAAACCGACTCAAAGGGGGATATATCAAAAGCCGTCACGAAAACATGCGATATAAGCAAATGGGATATCATATATTCTAAACATGAATATTTAATGCTATTACGTAAATTTATACGATAAACGAACCGTACAAACTATTATAAATGAGAACATAAGGAAAGAAGCAGAAGAAGAATTCAGGTGGTGCTAGCCGATCAAGGTGACCAGCCGCCGGCTACCCGGCTAGTACTTTAGCAACAATCGAAAATTATCAAAAATACAGGGTCTCCCAGCCGGTCAAGGGAACCGGCCGCCGACTACCCGGCTGGGACCACATACAATTTGAGAAAAAGAGGAAAGATAGGGGTGTCTCAGCCGATCGGCAGACCGGCAGTCAGTCGGCCGGCTAAGACTTACATAACACCAAAAAATATTTCGAAAGACCAATTTCACTCAGCCACACTCCCAGCCGGACGGCCGGCTGGGACTACTTATGCACGAAACATCTTCAAACAACCCAATAATCATCAACAAACATCAACCATCATCAACAATCATCAACCAACACAAATCTTATAGCTACACATTCAATTCCAACACATTTACTGACATCAAACTATATTAAATATCTAATAATTGTCACTAGACATTTGGTAAACATCAAGTAAAGCATTAAAACACGTATTGATATCGAGTAAACCTTCACTGTTACCTTTGTGCGTCTTCAATCGTCTTCTAGGTCCTCCTCCACTAGGTAGTAATCCTTCTCGGGGTCTTGAAGGTCTCCACCTATACAAATACAACAAAAGATGAATATAATTCACCTTTGAGAAAGACGGAAAAATTGAAAATGAGAAAGACGGTAATTTTATTACCACAAAAGGTAGACGATAAGAGGGAAAGATTATGATGAAAATTAGAGGATTTGAGTGAGTAATGAATGAGTAGTGATGAACTTGAGTTTGATCAAAAATGGGGGTTAGGGTTTTGGTTACTTGGTGAGGAACAAGGTGAGTGGAAAAAGAATGAGAGAGTTAGGGTTATAAGTTGAGTGGAGAAATATGGGGGAAAAAGCCCAAAAGCGGTTTAAGGCGTAACCCACACGGAATTTCGCGTATAGTCTGAATACGAACTCGGATTTGCTAAATTAGACACGGGAAACTAAGTTCTAGACTAAATCTAAAATTACGCTATCTAGTATTTGTATAATATTGTAAAAATAAAATAGGGTACATTTGCGGGTGTTACAATCACCCTACCTTTTAAAAAGTTTCGCCCTCGAAACTAGAGCGAAAGAATGATACCTTAATCGAATAGGCTTGGATATTTAGCACGCACGGTAGCTTTTGGTTCCCACGTCTCTTCTTCAACATTAGCACATCTCCACAAAATTTTCACTAGAGGCACCACTTTACTTCTCAACTTTTTGTCCTTGCGATCTAGAATGCGGATTGGCTTCTCTTCAAAGGACAGATTTGGTTCAAGCTCGGGAATTTCATCTTGAAGGACATGACTCGGGTCACTAATGTACTTCCTAAATTGAGAAACATGGAAGACATCATGAACTTTGATCAAATTCTGGGGCAAGTCCAACTTGTACGCTACGGCACTAATTCTTTTCACAATGTCAAAGGGTCCAATGTATTTCGGGCTCAATTTACCCTTAACATCAAACCTCTTAACACCCTTCATCGGAGATACTTTCAAGAACACTTTATCTCCAACTTCAAATTCCAACGCTCTTCTTCGGACATCGGCATAAGATTTTTGTCGGTCTTGAGCAGCTTTCATCCTATCACGGATGACCTTCACATGATCAATGGTCTCAACAAGAACATCGGGACCTAAGTCACGAACATCACTCAATTGATTCCAACAAATAGGATTTTGGCACTTCCTTCCATAGAGAGCTTCTTAAGGAGCCATCTTGATCGAGGCATGATAACTATTGTTGTAAGAAAACTCCTCCAACGGTAGACTCCTTTCCCAATTAGATTGGAAGTCGAGTGCACAAGCCCTAAGTAAGTCTTCTAAAGTCTGGATAGTCCTCTCGGTCTGACCATCGGTAGCGGCATGGAAAGCGGTACTCATCAACAACTTACTACCCATGGCTTCTTTTAAGGCCTTCCAAAATCTCAAACAAAACCTCGGGACTCAGTCGGATATGATCTCCTTGGGAACACCATGATATCTGACGATCTCATCAACATAGGCTTTGGCTAATCGATCTAAACTCCAAGTCTCTTTGATCGGAATGAATCTGGCACTCTTGGTCAAACGATCAACAATAACCCAAACGGCATCTTTACTTCCAACGGTCCTTGGAAAAGCCATGACAAAATCCATAGAAATAGATTCTCACTTCCATAGTGGAATATCCAAAGGTTGTAGCAATCCACCGGGCCTCTTGTGTTCGATGTTCACTTGTTGGCAAGTAAGACATCTTCCAAGATAAGACACAACATCACCTTTCAAATTCGGCCACCAAAATTGTAGCTTCAAGTCTTTATACATCTTATCACCTATGGGGTGGATAGAGTAGGGAGAAAGGTGAGCTTCATCAAGAATTCGCTTCCTCAAGTCAAGAGCATTAGGTACGAACACTCGGTTATGGAGTCGAAGGACACCTTTGTCATCGACCTTGAAGTCTTTGGCTTTTTGTAACAACCCGGAATTTTAAACAAGAGAAATGCATAATAATAATAATAATAATAAAAATAATAATAATAATAATGAAAATAATAATAATAATAATAATAATAATAATAATAATAATAATAATAATAATAATAATAATACAAAGATGAATAGGGTCAAGGTGGCGGAAACACCTGACCAATCCGGATCGATACTCAAATTCAAAACTAAACTAATACTTTATTAATAATTCCTAACTTAAATAAATTCCTAAATAAATTATTCTTCTCGCCACAAGTCTCTCCAGCACAACATCCAGACAAGCAGCAACCAATTCAACCTGAGAATGGGGGTCGACAATCAGTCGGGAGTAACTAGGTGCTCTCCCAGTCATGTTTACAACAGGCTAAGCATAACAACAATCCATAATAGAATAAGTAGATCAATTATAACATGCGAAATACCATAAGAAATTAATTGCAGTAACCAAGACAAACCTCAAACTCTGACACGACCGACATGAGGACTCAACTCTAGATGAGCACAACATACCAAACAGGTGTAATACGACCCACACACAAACCGAAGGCACAAAGCTATCAATAAGCATAGCGAATAGAGTGAACGCCCGTTAGAGCGTATAACGCACTGCCTCGAACTGCTAGAGCGTATAATGCACTGTCTCTAGCTGATGGAGCGTATAACGCACTGCCTCCATCGGGTGTGGAGCGTATAACGCACTGCCTCCACGGTACTATGTATGGCGTATAACCACTGCTCATATGTCTAAGACCTGGCCAGACTCTCGATGCATTAACTGTACATTGAACGACACTCGAGGATTAGAGCGTATAACCACTGCCTCTGATACCCCCTCGAACATAGACCAAAATAAACCCCCGAAGGGTAGCGTTTGTTCATTCCGAATAGTATATAAATGATACTACCGTCATCTATTCAACCAGGAACAAACAAATGCATAGTATAACTGACTGTACAAACCAATGCGTGAACAACGTCACGACTCAACATAGGAACAGTATAACTGATTGTCCAACAATGCGTGAACAACGTCACGACTCAACTCAAGAACAGTATAACGACTGTCCAACAATAAAGGAATAAGAATAACCAATACGATATGCAAACATAGCGTTATAGTCCAACTGACTATAACACTACACATAAACAAGCACAAATGACTAAGGTTATAGTATCTTGACGTATAACATTACACCTCAAAGGTCATGTTATAGTTCGAGTTACCATAACACCAGACACAAAAGCATATAACATCCAATGTTATAATACCACCGACTATAACCTTCACTTAACCTTAGTGAAGTTATAGTAACTTCAGCTATAACCTTCACTCAGCTTTAGTGAAGTTATGGTAACTTCAGCTATAACCTTCACTCAACTTTAGTGAAGTTATAGTAACTTCAGCTATAACCTTCACTCAACTTTAGTGAACTTATAGCACTTCAACTATAACCTTAGTTAAGCGTGTCAGGTTATAGTATCATCAACCATAACCTTCGCTTAATTACAGCAGAGTTATAGTACACCACCTATAACTTTAGTTAAGCTTGTCAGGTTATAGTATCATCAACTATAACCCTTACTTAACTTCAGCAAAGTTATAGTACCTTCTGCTATAACCTTCACTCAACTTTAGTGAAGTTATAGCACTTCAAGCTATAACTTTATACGTGCGAGGTTATAGTATCATCAACTATAACTCTCTTCCATCACGGGTTAGTCCTCTATAACAAATTCACCGAGAGGTCGAGTCCACGGTACAAACCGCCATATCACCACAACGAGTCTTGTTATAGTACACCGCACCATAACGTCACTTTCAAAGTTATAGCTCAAATAGGTATAACTAGGGTAGCTTACATGCAAAGTTATAGTAACTTCAGCTATAACCTTAATGATGTAAACCAAAACCCTAATTCTCAACAGAAGCAAACCCTAGCCTCTCCCACAAGGAGGAGGCCGAAACCCTAGGCCACGGCAACCTCACGGCCGCGCCACCACCAACGACGCTAGGGTTCGCGATTTGAACCCTAGTTCGCACACCAAATGAATAATTGAAAATAGAATAACAACATAAATATTAAATGCAATTAAACATGTGAATCATAAGCATAAATAACAACACAAACAATTAATCATACAATCAATCATTATATCATGTTAATAATTCACTTTCTATAAACATAATTAAAGGAAAACACCTAGTTACCTTTATTACGCAATAAATACCACAAAATAATATCCATCTTCATAAAGACGCCATTAATATTGTGCTACAGAAATCATCCTCCAAAACGCCCAAGGAAAGACATCTTCTTCTTATTATTCTTCTTTATCCATCAAATATAGAAACTCTAAAGGTAGGTCTAAACGCCATACAATCGAGTCCCTTAAAAATATTATGAATAGAATATATTATAGAGGTAAGAGCCAGGATTGTAAATATATAATTTATATTTGATTTGGATGAAAAAAGTTGCATAACAATGAAGTCAAAGAGAGAAAATAAGAATAGAGAATGAAAGGAAGCACGTCGTAGTGCAGTAGCGTACGTGACAAAAATTGAGCAACTTGCTCGCTTATTTAGGGTTTTCTATTTATAAGAGGGTTTAAGTGGGCTTTTGACCCATTAGCTCACAAGAAGGATAATCCAATTACAAATCGGATTTAATATAATTAAAACGCTTGAAAAATGGATATAAGAGAAGTAGCTATTAAATTAAAATAGTAAAATCGTGCACGGACATTTTAACATATCCAAATTAGGTAAAATTGGAAAATAACAAAATAAAGATCGCAAGCGTTAAATACGCATTAAATAATTAAACTCACAAAATAATTATTTTAATAAATAAATTTCCGGATAAAATTTATTATAAAAACATGGGGTGTTACACTTTTCCTACTAGAAGCTTGGCTTGAATTGACTTGTAGGTAGGATCATCAACTTGGCTTTCGCGAATCTCGCGGAGAAGAATAGGTTCGGAAACCATGGCACTAACATAATCAAATCCTCGCTCCACGAACTCCAACTTCAACTTTCGAAACTCGGTACAAAGATCATCGGGTAGTACCCACATAGCATTCAAGGTATGAGAAGATTTCCTACTAAGAGCATCGGCAACAACATTGGCCTTCCCTTCATGGTATAGCAATTCAAAATCATAGTCATTCACCAATTCCAACCATCTTCTTTGTCTCATATTCAACTCCTTTTGAGTAAATATGTACTTCAAACTCTTGTGGTCGGTAAATATACGACAATGAACACCAATAAGATAGTGTCTCCACACTTTCAAGGCATGGACCACAGCGGCTAATTCAAGATCGTGAGTAGGGTAGTTCACTTCATGAACTCTCAACTGTCTCGAGGCATAAGCAACCACTTTCCTACTTTGCATAAGTACACAACCCAATCCCATCTTGGAAGCATCACAATAGACATCAAAGTCTACACCATCTTCAGGTAAGGTCAACATCGGAACGATAGTTAACCTTTTCTTTAACTCTTGAAAAGAGGCTTCATAAGCTTCATTCCATACGAACTCGGTTTCTTTCTTCAATAACTGAGTCATCGGTCTAGCAAGCTTTGAGAAATCTTTGACAAATCGACGGTAATAACCAGCTAAACCAAGAAAACTTCGGACTTCTCTAACATCGGTTAGACTCTTCCAATCGACCACGCCTTCAATCTTAGAAGGGTCTACCATCACACCTTCTTTAGAGATTACATGTCCAAGGACACCTTAGGTAACCAAAATTCACACTTGGAGAATTTGGCAAACCACTTTTGACGACGGAGGACACCCAAAATGGTCCTAAGATGAATAGCATGCTCTTCTTCGGTCTTGGAGAAAATAAGGACGATGTCGTCAATGAAAACCACTACACACTTATCAAGATACTCAATAAAAGAGCTATTCATTTGGTCCATGAAAATAGCGGGAGCATTAGTCAAACCAAAAGGCATCACCTTGAACTCAAAGTGACCATATCTTGTACTAAAAGCGGTCTTTGGTATATCGGCATCACGAACGGGAATTTGGTGGTATCCCGATCTCAAAACAATCTTGGAAAAGGTAGAAGCACCCTTTAGTTGGTCGAACAAATCTTCAATTCTTGGCAAAGGATACTTGTTCTTGATTGTAATTCGGTTCAACTCACGGTAGTCAATACAAAGTCTCATGGAACCATCCTTCTTCTTCACAAAGGGAACGGGAGCACCCCAAGGCGAGGCACTCGGTCGAATGAAACCTTTTCAATCATTTCATCAAGTTGCTTCCTTAACTCCTTCAACTCGGTTGGAGCCATACGGTATGGAGCTTTAGCTATGGGTCCGGATCCGGGCACAAGATAAAAAAAAAACTCAACATCACGCTCGGGAGGGATCCCGGGCAAGTCTTTGGGGAATACATCACCAAAATCACGTACTATAGGTACATCTTCAATCTTTGGTAAGGAGGTAGTTGTAGAAGTCACAATACACAAGAACGCTTGGTGACCCTTTCTTATCATACTCACCAACTTCATTGCGGAAATCAATTGCACACCCATTCGGGAATGAGATCCCTTATAGGTTATTCTAACTCCTAAAGGACTCTTTAAATAAATATTTTGATCTCTACATTCGAACCTAGCGTGGTACAACGCTAACCAAACTATACCTAGGATTACATCAAAATCTCCTAGAGGAAACTTAAGGAGATTAGTGGGAAAGATGGTTCCCGCAATAGAGATATGGACATTAGGGTAAAGAGTAGAACATTAGATAATCTCTCCGGATGGTAAGGATATGGGAGTATCCTCACTAGAAGTAGGCTCGATAGTTAACTTATCAACATAAGTTGAAGACACAAAGGACATGGATGCACCGGTATCAAATAAAATAAGACATGGTTGCTCTAAGATTGAGAACATACCCGTAATTATCTCCGGATGAGCATCGGCTTCGGCTCGGCTTATCACATAGATAGATCCCTTGGGTTTGGCAATTGGAAGGGGCAACTTCCGATCGGGGCAATCATCATAGTGGTGACCAGTCTGTTGGCAAAAGAAGCAAACATAGGGTCGGTTGAAGCATCCGACACCGGGGTGGGGTGGTTGCCTACAACGGTTACAAAAGCGACCTTGAGCTTGAGCTTGAGCTTGAGGGGGAGCATAAGGCCTATGAGCCACATTAGAACTAGCTTGGGGTGAGAAAGGAGCCCTTGCATTTGCATTTGGGGGAGGGTTGAATCTCCGCTTGTTGGCATAGGCATTGGAAGACGAGGGAGTAAACGACCTTTTTCCATAAAAGTTTGGCCTAGGTGAGAAGGAAGGAAAGGGACTTTTCATCTTTGCTTCATCCTTGATAGCCTTCATGGAGTTCTCGGCCCAAAGTGCATCATCATACAATTTTCCAAAAGAGGTAGAATTCCTCCTTACTTTGCTTTGGAGCAAAGCACTAAGCTTATTACGATAGTAAAAAGCTTGGTCTTCATCATCCTTGATGAGCCTTGGTGCAAAGTGAGGAAGCTTGTTGAATTGAGTGGTGAAGTCTTGAGCCGTCAAGTCACCTTGCTTGAAATCAATGAATTCTTTGAGTCTTTGCTGTTTGAGCTCCTTGGGGTAAAATCGGTCCTCAACAAGAGCCTTGAAACATTCCCAATTGAAATTGACTTCAAGAGTAGCGGTGTGATTAGTAATCGACCACCATTTGTCGGCTTCCCTCACAAGAAAGTGCTTAGCAATCCTCACTTTGTCTTCTTCACGGACTTGGTACAAGTCGAATTGCTTTTCCATCTCCCGGAACCACTCCGAGAGCTCGGTAGGGTCCGGTTCTCCACCATAAGGCGTGATCTTGCTCATAGCAATTTGGCTAGCCACCCAAGCATAGCCTCCTTGGTGATGGTCTTCTCTAAGAGGAGGGGCTTGGTTTCCTTGAGCATTGGCCGCATCTTGTTGATTCCTTAGGACTTGAGTAAGAGCCTCTAGAATGACATTCTCTACGAGTCGAGGTCTAACCATCTTCATAAGAGACAAAAAAAATCAAGGTTAATCCTAACACTTAGAATAAACAAAGAGACTACCAAGTAAAGTCCTTAATTTCTACCCATCTCTCATTTATTATTTCAAGGTCAAGTAATTTAAGTTTGGGGTTCACGTGTGTGCGTCGGGAGCATCATAGGCTCTGATACCAACTGTGACAACCCTCGCGATAACGGAAATAAAACATAACAAGCATGCAATTTATATAGCGGAAAATACGATATTTTTGAAACTTTTTACATGCCAAAATAAGAGTACGAGGAATGTCAAATAAATACAAACAAAAGTATAAAATACTACAAAGAGACGTAGTCTCTCAAAACGTGATCAAACATAAAAGTTGTTTAGCAAACTAGCTAAGAACGTCTATGGGTGAATCGTCGAGTCCAACGCTCGCTAGCTCACACCCGAACCCAAAAACAAGCAAAGATCCAGCCAAGCAACCTGTTCATTCATGAAACATGAAAGCCATAGTCAGTGGGGAGTAACTCCGGGTTCTCCCAGCCATATCACAAATAACATACTTAAACGGAAATAGACCAGTAGAAGCATACATATGTATATATGTGAATTACGAGAAGTATAAATAAGCATTTCAATATATATAGATATAGATGCATGAAGTATAAAACGGTACGCATCATATTATAGACAGACTCGCGAAAGACACCCTTAGGCAACTATATACTCACTGGGGCTTACATCTCACCGTTAGTGGCATATACTTGATAAGATAGAGACTCGACATATAAACCATGTTAATTCATCCAACGGTCACAAATAATCAACATATAAACATACATCCAAGCATACGAATATAGTAACTTAATCTCTTACGGTTAATGACACGCACTAGCACCATGGACATAGCAAGAATGATCAAAACACATCCACGGGATAAACATTTCCCTGAACCATACACAATAAACATTTCGTATTTGTAGACTCATATCCTCCCGGTAGGACGACGATAATAATACGGTCCTAGTCTAAACCTGGCCAGACTCTCGGAATAAACATGTTCTGATTCGACCTGCGATACACATTTTGCATCCAAGACTCGGTCAAACACAGAAGCCGAGTACCCCAAATTCGGTCAAACTACACGAAAGAGGCGGAAAGAGCACAAGAATCATAATCAAGCGGTACGCTACATGCAATGACACCACCTTGCAAGCATACGACATTTGACGGTCGGGTCGATCAACGCATTGCGTTCGCCTCCCAACAACGTCGTTGTATCCCCACTAAAACATGCATACAAGCATTAAGGATACACCTCATCGTTCCGACATTCCAGTCTAACGAGCAAGGAGGTATAGCCGGGGAATGAGAGTTCATAACACTTAACAATTAGTGCTCAAATCAAAACATAGGTAAAATCGACTCAAAGGGGGATATATCAAAAACTGTCACGAAAACATGCGATATAAGCGAATGGGATATCATATATTCTAAACATGAATATTTAACACTATTACGTAAATTTATACGATCAACGAACCGTACAAACTATTATAAATGAGAACATAAGGAAAGAAGTAGAAGTAGAATTCAGGTGGTGCCAGCCGGTCAAGGTGACCGGCCATCGGCTACCCGGCTGGCACTTTAGCAACAATCGAAAACTATAAAAAAAATATAGGGTGTCCCAACCGGTCAAGGGAACCGGCCGCCGGCTACCTGGCTGGGACCACATACCATTTGAGAAAAAGAGGAAAGATAGGGGGAGTCTCAGCCGGTCGGCAGAACGGCAGCCGGTCGCCCGGCTGAGACTTACATAACACCTAAAAATATTTCGATACACCAATTTCACCCAGCCACACTCCCAGACGGTCAGCTGACCGGCGGCCGGTCAGCTGGCTGGGACTACTTATGCACGAAACATCATTTAACAACCCAATAATCATCAACAAACATCAACCATCATCAACAATCATCAACCAACACAAATCCTATAGCTACACATTCAATTTCAACACATTTACTAACATCAAACTATATTAAGTATCTAATAATTGTCACCTAGGTAGCACCAAAACGGACACGGCCACGGACACGGACACGGACACGGCCACGGACACGGACACGGACACGGACACGGACACGGACACGACACGGATACGTGATACGGCTTCTCGTGAAATTTAGGACACGGGATACGGGATTTAAATTTAATAAAATATATATTTTATAGTTATAAATAACGTACGATTTTATTTTTGTATTAGTATTTGGTATTAAATGTAAATAATTGAAGGTAAAATTTGACTTTGACTATAATTTATTCTCATTTCCCACCCAAAATCATCTTCGAATCAATCTCTTTTAATCTTTCAACCTCTCATTCCTTATTTATAGGTGTCCGTGTGTCCGACACGGGACGGCTGAGTAGCAGGAGTGTCCGTGCTACCTATATTGTCACTAGACATTTGGTAAACATCAAGTAAAGCATTAAAACACGTATTGATATCGAGTAACCCTTCACCGTTACCTTTGTGCGTCTTCAATCGTCTTCTAGGTCCTCCTCCACTAGGTAGTAATCCTTGTCGGGGTCTTGAAGGTCTCCACCTATACAAAGTCAACAAAAGGTGAATATAGTTCACCTTTGAGAAAGATGGAAAAATTAAAAATGAGAAAGACGGTAATTTTATTACCACAAAAGGTAGAGGACGATAAGAGGGAAAGATTATGATGAAAATTAAAGGATTTGAGTGAGTAATGAATGAGTAGTGATGAACTTGAGTTTGATCAAAAATGGGGGTTAGGGTTTTGGTTACTTGGTGAGGAAGAAGGTGAGAATGAGGGAGTTAGGGTTATAAGGTGAGTGGAGAAATATGGGGGAAAAAGCCCAAAAGCGGCTTAAGGCGTACCCCACACGGAATTTCGCGTAGAGTCCGAATACGAACTCGGATTTTATAAATTAGACACGGGAAACTAAGTTCTAGACTAAATATAAAATTACGCTAACTAGTATCCGTATAATATTTTAAAAATAAAATAGGGTACATTTGCGGGTGTTACACTTATTATCTCTTTCTTGCTTCTTTTTAAGATTATAACATTCAGAGACTTCGTGTCCTTTCTTCTTGCAATATCGACAAAATTTAGATTTTTTACCTCTTGATTTTGACCTGGGCCTACTATTACTACTACTACCTTTTTCAAATGTTCTCCCTCTAATAACCAAACCTTCACCCGATTGTTCAGAATTAATTTCAGTATCAAATTTTTCTTTTGATAAAAGGTGAGATTTGACATCTTCAAAGGACACTGTAATATTATTACAATATAACATAATTTCTTTAAAGTGTTTAAATGAGGGTGGTAATGAGACAATAAGTAGGACAGCTTTATCTTCATCATTGACTTTAACATCAAGGTTCTTCAAATCTATTATGATAGAATTAAACTCATCTAAGTGTGTTTTTACAGAAGTACCTTCTGACATCCGGAGAGTAAATAAACGTTCCTTGAGCCGAAGCTTATTTGCAAGGCTCTTGGTCTTGTATAGAGATTCTAATTTAGTCCATATGCCGGCAGTGGACTTCTCTTTAATGACCTCACGTAAAATTTCACGTGATAAACAAAGTTGAATCACAAACAACGCCTTCTCATCCATTTCATCCCATTGTTCATCTGTCATTGTGGATGGTTTTTTCGACTTACCATCTAAAGCCTTCTTTAAACCATTTTGAATAAGAACGGCTCGCATTTGGACTCTCCAAACGGCGAAACTAATTTTACCGTCAAATTTCTCTATGTCAAATGTTGTCGACATTATGAAAAAAAAATCTCAGTTGAAAATAAGATTTTGTTTGGGGTACAGAGTACGGAAGCGAATAATTCCAACCAAAGATTTAAGAGAAATACGATAAAAACAATAAAAATAACACCAAGATTTTTAGGTGGAAAAACCCTCTTTAAAATAGAGGTAAAAAACCACCGGCGAGAGAGCCAAATATTTCACTATAATGATTTATGGGAGTACAATAATATATCCTCAAAAGACTATAAAATAGTCAAGTTAGTAAAACTCTCAATGAGTGTTAAATAATTAACACCTAGAATAAATAATGGAGAGTTAATAATGAAGAGGAAGATGAGATATATGTTGTGTTTTGTTGTGATTGTTTTGCGGAGAAATGCACATGAATTTATAGTGCTTGTTGTAGTAAATGAGAAATGCGTTTGTCTTGCACTTTCACCAAGTTACTTGTATTAACATTAACTCAACATCTGTTGCATGCATTTCTCAATTACTTCACCTAGCGTTGCTTGAAATGTCATTAGTCCAACATATGTTAATTGGAGTTTCCACAAACTCACATATTTCAATTTATTGAAATGATAAATGTGAGGCATAACTCCAACAGACTGCTCGTTCGATTACTATTATTACTTTGACTATTCATATGATATAAATGTAAAATTTATCAACCAAATTATAAGACAAAACATTCATTACTCCCGCTCTTAATATTAGTACTTTCACTGCTTCTCATGTTGATACTATTCTTTCACAACTCCGACTACATGAAATTTTATAAATTTATGTCATTACATTATTGCCCATTGGTTATCGGATTATATATATAGAAGGGGTTAACTTGAGATTATTTTAGGAGAGTCAAAGTTGGGATTAAAACCGGAAGAAAGTTGAAACTTAGTATTGTTGGTATCAAATATTTAAAAAATGGAGGGTTTGACGTCGGGGATCTACTGGGAAGAATAAAAATGAAAAGGAAATGATGTTGAAAGGTAAAGAAATAAAAGAGACAAGGAAGCAATGTCCGAAAGCAGCTGAAAATATAAGCAGAAGATTGTAAAATTGGTTGGTGAGATGGGCAATTGGATCTTGATCCCTCCGCTTCTCTTTTGCTGTACAATAACATTCCTTTGGTGCACCCGTGCATCTCCCTTTTCCAATTTGCCTTCTCAAGTATGTCCTTATTATCTCTTTTCCATTATTCCTCCTCTTTTTTATTTCCTCATCTGTTTTTCTATTCAGGTTGCATACTTGCTTTTACTGAGTAAAATAATCGATTTAAAGCAATTAAACTAAAACATCAACTGAATGACGGAATTTAAATGCAAGGGTAAGGACTATGTACAAATTGTCGCTTGGGTTGCCTCCCAAGTAGCGCGGTTTTTAGGAGACCCGCCAAACCCTCAATATTTTTCAATTCCACATTTAAAGTAATCATCTTTTTTGCAGAAGGGGTTAACTGGGGATTTGTTTTGTGATACAGGATCTTGCAGATGGCACACATTCACAGTAATCATCTTTTTTTCAATTTCACATTATATTATCTTCTGCTGTTTTACTTGACTTTGTTTTGGTTGCTTAGTTCTTTTCGTTCAAAATGTTTTAATTATCACCTAGGGTTTTCATCTATTGGGGTAATTGTTACGGGAAATAGATGTTGGAAACACATGGAATATCAGGTTTTTAATGGGAACCCAAGTGTATTAATCAATGAAAAGGCCAAGTAAATATTTTTGTCTCCGATGATGTAGCCAGTAACAACACCATGTTGCGACATACCTTTTGTACTTCTTTGAAGTCATACAGTTTACTTGTAACCCACTGTTCCCTTCCTGCCCCAAGGAGTCGGCTGTGTCCATCCATGTAACACCTATTTTAGCAGGCTGTTGTCCTAGTCAGAACTCGCTTGTGTTACCTTTTAATCAAAAACACGGTCACTAGTAAATCTTTACCTTTAAGGTAGCTTTGCATTTCAATTGCACTTGACATCTGGAATTATCCGGTGAAATATCCGGTTTCAAGGGTTATCACATGAGACATAACATGAAAAATGTGAAATAGTCCATATGGATTTAATTGTGATAATTGACGAAATACCTGTAATTTTTATTTGTTGGCATATTTTAGAAATCCTCAGCAATATAGCCACCTTGCTGATGAGATACATTGCTCTAGAGAACGGAGCAGGGCAGCGTGGAAAGTTGTTGATGAGGTACGCTAAAATCTGAGTAGTGAACCTTTATAGTTCTAGATTGAAGTTCCTGATATTTCATTGATGGGTGCAGTATCTCATGCCTTTCGTGGAAAAGGAGAAGTATCAGATATCAAGGAAATGTAAACTTCATCCTGACAATGACATGTTCCGAGATCAGGAATTGCATAAGTTACATCATGACGTGAATGATTGGAAATGTGGGTACTGTAAAAAGAGCTTTTATGCAGAGAAATATCTTGATAAGCATTTTGACAATCGACACTATAACTTGCTGAATATTGTGAGTTCTCTTCACTTATGGTGAATAAGTTAGATGCCATCTGATCAGTTATCTGATTGAGTTTATGTTTCATTAGTTTTTCTTTTGAGCACAGTATGTTAAAGTTGTCTATCTCTTAACTTCACCAGTAGAGCCTACTTTATTTAATTTTGAGAAATAGTGCATGGCATTCATTTTTATTCATTACGAGTAATTTTCTAAACAAAGTACAGATGACAAAACTAGGGAATCATTTTTGCTGGTGAAATCATAAATGTAATGTTGTTTCAGTGTCATTGTGTTGGGCAACCAACATTCCTGATTTAAATTTTATTTGAGAGTAGACAAACACTTAATGTTGTATAAATTGTGAAAACACAACTCATCTGCTGTAAAATTCCTCCAACTCTCCCCTTGATAAAGATTTACACAAGATTATCATGTACAGGTCTGACTACCCTGTATAATTGATCAGGAATGAAAGTAGTTAGAGGGTAGGTGCACAAGGAATGAAATTTTTGTTTTCGAGAAAGTATACATGATCAACTCCAATGGGGAGAGTGTGTGTGTGTGTGTGTGTGCGCGCGCATGTGATCTCTAAAAGACAAACCTTGACTTAAACAAGTAGATTATACGCCTGTACTTTGGCTATTCAGAGCAACCACATGTTAATCTACATTACTCAAATTTCATTGATTATTGTGATAATTCTTACCGCCGTTATTCTGTTCCATATTTTTAAAGGCCTGAAAAGTCAAAGTATTAATGTTCTCTTTGCTTTGTTTCCATGCTCTTTAACCTTTCATTTCCAACTCATAATTCCTTAATTCAAATTTCGTGTAAGCATATGCCAGGCACATCAATCCTCTAATGCATTTTTGTTGATTAAAGAGCAAGGGGAACTGTCTGGCAGACTTGTGTGGAGCATTACACTGTGACCTGGTGATGGATTCACAGTCAAGGAAAACCAAGTGTAATCCAGCTGCAGCTGTCAAAAACCGTCATTTGTGTGAGGTTTGTCACTGATGAATGATAATTGAAGCCCTTAAAAACTAGATAATAAGTACTTCCTCTACCCCATTTATATTGTCCCCAATTGACGTAGGTGTTCAGAGTGACAGTGACGATTTTCACCTTTGATTTCTTAAACGTGCAATTTTTATAATTTTTCTTTTAAAAATGAGAATATGAAAATAATTACATTGATAACTCCAGCCGGACAAATTTTACAGTCTAACTCGACTTGTATATGTAGAAATTAATGGTCACTGTTGAAAGCTGTTGACCACCAAAATCAAATGAGGACAAAAACTTTGGGATGGTGGTAGTAATTTTTATCTTTGATTGCCACAAAGTCTTCTTCCATTCTTGTATAGTTTGGTAAACAATGTGATCACTTGCATGCAGAAAGTAGCTGACAATTGTTTTCCAGTTTCTGGGGGTCCATCAGCAAGTCGTCTGCATGGTATCTGGTTATTTGTGATTCACCCAGTCTTGCACCTGAGAGCTGGTACCGTATGCTCTAATCATCTAACTCAAATTCTGTCTTTTGTTGCCTTAAAATGACAGAGTTCTTCTTGCGGCAGTTTTGTGATGCACATAGTTGCTCTGGAGGTCTAAAACCATTCTCAAGAGGTGGCAAGGTAATTTAACAGGATGATAAAAAGTACTCCGTAGTTTTGATGTCAGCTTTCAGCATAAGATATGACAGGATTGACAGCATTTAGCATGGGCATTTTTCTTTGTTACCATCATGAAAAAGTTAACTGCCTGGTTAACAAGGACATGCTCAAATTCATTTGAGTACTATTTCTTCTATTCAAAATAGGACACTTGCTAATGTTGAAAGCCTAACACTTTCGTTGAAGTTCCTCTCTTCCTCCATCAATTTGAGTAGAATTAAAAAGCCTAATGCTGACACTTAAAAGTTATCTGATCTTATAATAAATCTAATAATGGCTTTCTGCTGTAATATATGTCTTCTGTCTCATTAAGTGTTTATAAAGTATGAACTTGAGATAATAAGGATTATTCTACTTACATTGGGTCATGATTGGTAATTTCTTCAACTTTGTGTGGAAATTTTCGGATCATCATTTATGAAGGTCTCCTTATGAGTCGGATTTGAATCAGGTGTCCATACTTTTGATACTAGATACTCCACCATACATGTAATGTGAGATGCTAATATTTGAGGTAGGAATGATCATTGATTCGGTGAATTTAATTGGAAATCACTTATGACATTTCGCCACTAGACCAATAACCATTTACCATTGTATGGGCCATTATTGTATAATGGAATATGGATGCATCTTGATGTGGTGCTTACATGGTCATGTTGTTTTTGTAACAACAATCTTGTGAGAATTTGTATTTTCTATTTATTGCTTTCACTGCTATTATCGCTGATCTCTTTACTTTTGGATTTGCAGAGACATACCAGCACTTTTTATATCGTTGTTTCTGTTTTGATCCTTCTATTGTTGCCGCTGTTCTATGGCTTTGTATATATGTACAAGAGGTACGGATGCATACAGTAATCTGCAGATTCCTCTATGTTTCTTTATTATCTGCATCTGCCAGACAATTTATTCTTTCTATATTTATTTATTTATTGTAGGGGTTTGAAGACGAGTACGCAAGATCTGAGACGAGTTTCGCAAAACAGACTGAAGAAGAAGCCCTCTTAGTGGGTTATGTAAGCTTAGTTACATGTTTCTTGAGGGCTATCTGCGAAAATGTACGGTATGTTCTTTTATGATGAAACGAAAGTTTTGAACTTCATTGTTCCCAGAGCATCAACTGTCAATTGTCGTCATTATAAGCATTTAAACATTTTGTGTTAATACTTGATCCGAAGGAATAGTTTGTGTAGCAAGCCTTTCCCATTTCAATTGCTACTGTGACAGTTTAGGAAGCAGCGCGAGGTGCGTATAGGTTTTGGTTTGGTCTTTTGGACATATAAATGTCAAATGCCGAAGGTCGAAATGGTGTTTACATGTGACACAATTAAAGTCAAGGCTAGCATTAGAGTGCTATTGAAGGGACGTTGATTTGCCTGAGGATTGTGTCATAAGCCCGTGCATGATAGATAGCTTTCTTAACTTTCTCACAACTGTCACCTATCATGTCTGCGTTTAGTGGCAGATTTCTTCATTGTTAGAGAGGAACTGCCCATCTTTGGCCTAATTGTTGGTAGCAACTAATGAGTATTTCAAACTGTTTCCCTACTTTCTTTAAGATCAGCCAACATGTATTATCGATGCGATTCTTTTTACGCCATCTCTCTCATTGTAATATTAACCTCGGTTAGCTCCGATTGATTGCATCTCTCCTTCCCAAGTGATAACACCTTCCCTACCACAATCAGCATTGTCTCTTCTTTTACCCGCCGCCTATGGCAGCAGTGATAGGCATATGAAAGAAGAGTGAGGCTGACTTTACAAAGAGAGTGTGAATTCAGAGCACTGATACAATAAACTTGGCTCAATTATCTTGTACAACATTTCCAGATAATTTACAAAAATATGGAAGAAAACTTTAATTTTCAGTCAGCATCAGTTAAGAATAAAAAGTCATTTTCTATTCCACTAAAGCCCTCCCATGAAAGCATAGAATTAACACTTTCGACCCATGGGTTAAGCAACTCTTGCTTGACGGAGTAGTTTCCGGCTACAGCATGGTTTAGAGAATGGTGCCCAGAAACTGAAGTGCTACTTGATCTACTGTCAAATATTATGTTGGTTTCTGGGTTAGCTAAAGGATCGGCCATATCCAAGTTATCCAGATTCATTTTGTATACGTCATTTGATTCATGTATAGATATCTCATTGAGCTCTTTCTGGGCATGGTTTTCTTGCAAATGTCCATACACGAATAACTGCGGTTCTTTGGGTGAATTTGTCTCTATGCATTGGCGTTCCCTTCTTGTTTCGATTGGCTCGTGTGTTAAAAGGTCTAGGCCATGGAGTTTAAGTTTCTTCTTGATTCTAGTATTCCAATGATTCTTGATTTCATTATCAGTCCGCCCCGGGAAATGAGAAGCAATTTTTGACCACCTACGTCAATGCAAGCGTTAGCGATTTTGATACTCGAGCGACATTTTGTAATTGAATTAGCTTTTGATTTCTCAATTTGAACTACTCATTCCTTTTCGCTTTAATTATCCTCCTTTCCTTACAAATTGCCCTAAATGACTTAACCACTCCTCCTTTCGAGATGACATTGTCCACGTTATCTCCAATTATAGGGATAAGGTTGTAACTTTACTTTATTTCTTAAATTCTTCTCCGAATAGTAAGAAGACAGTAAAAGTAGTATGAATGGAGTATTATTATTTTATTTCGACTTGTGTTTTTTGAAATTAGTTTTGATGTGCAAATTTGAGAAAAATGCAATGGGATTGGAATGAAACTTATAAAAAATGGGGTCAATGTCATTTTCCAAGATAAGTTTATACACCCTCATCCTTGTTGATTGTTGTCCTTTTATTTTGGCACAAAGACCAAGGAAATGATGGAGGATCATTTGTGGTTTCATTTATTAGATGACAAGTGGACAATAGTGGTGATCAAATTACTCATAGAAAACTTTCTTAATATAAAAAAGACAACAATTAACTGAGATACCCTAAAAAAGAACAATTGATAGGGATATAGGGAGTATTAAAAAAGTGGCTTAATGGCTAATACCCTTACTTGTATTAGAAAAAGCTAACATTTGAATTAAAGTCGCTGAATTGTTCAATGTCGCTTACCGCCTCAACGACTTGACGTAAAGATATTAAAAAATGGCACCGTAACAAAGTCTCTCAAGTCTCAACCAGTAACTTTGCTATCGCATTAGTTTTTTCTTCTAAGACCATCCCCAAGCAAGGTCAATTGCTAGGTCATGACCTTGCTTGATCATGCTAATTATCTAATTAACCAAACTTAAGTTGTGACCTTATTTTGCTAATTTGTGACCTTTGCCATAGAAGGTCAATTTGTGACCTTTGGTGAAGCAAATTGACCATATTTGTGACCTTTATGTGTACACTTCCTATTGGTGAACACTAAACAAAAGTGGGGTAGAGAAGGTGGGAAATTATTAGGAATGATGTAAAGTGGAAAAATTATTGGGTTGATGACCTAGGTCGTGACCTTCTGCTTGGGGGAGTGAAAGTAGGTCAAGGTAAATAAAGTGAGATTAAGAGTAAAACCAGGTCGCGACCTAATTAGCGCGACCTCTGCTTGGGGATGGTCTAATAGAAATAACAAAGTTGCGGAGCCACCCACCGACTTTGCTCTTAACTCAATATTTTTTCAATTATTTATAACTCACTAGGGTCAATTAGCTACCCGACGAATTGATCCTACGTCGCTCAGTCCCTAAACAACTTACTCTTTAGCATAATTTCGTGCTTCCCTATTGCACGTCGAGTCCATTTTGTTAAAATTCTTTCATTTGTACCTATTCGTCTGTATATTTAAACATTGTTAAAGCTTTTTTTTTCCTGTATTAAAACAACAAATTGTCGGCATTCACAAAAAAAAAAAACAAATCTTATCATTTTCTATCAAAAAATTTATCTTGTTTTTTATGACCAGAAAAACAAGAGATTAGGTTGTAAAATCTGATATTTTTATATAACTTACTTGGTTTTAAATATATATTTACTTTTTTATATTCTTTGTGAAAGTTATTTTGAACAAAGGCAAATAAAAGTATTTTATATTGGAAAAATTAATACTTACCTTTGCTCAATCTTTTGACCATACTTTTAGGTTTGTGTTAGTACTAGTTTTAAACCCGTGCAGAATTGCACGGGTATTTTTTAAAGATTTTGTTATAATATTTTAATCCTAGATAACCATAACAAAAAATTAATATTTTACTTAAAAATATAATAAAGATAACTTTCATGTATCAAATATTTAAATGAGCAAACTAATAGAATATGATTTTGTAACATAATTTTCAATGTACGAACAAAAATCAATGAAATTCGATAACCATAACAAAAAATTAATATTTTACTTAAAAATATAATAAAGATAACTTTCATGTATCAAATATTTAAATGAGCAAACTAATAGAATATGATTTTGTAACATAATTTTCAATGTATGAACAAAAATCAATGAAATTCAAATCATTTTCTTTTATAAATTACATTAGTAGTAATCTCATATACGTATATCACCATCGCAAATTCAATTCTTATAATTCCGCACTTGTCGCCAAAACTGTATAAATATTTATATGTCGCACTACTATGATAGATATGTCTAATCTGCGATCGAAACAGGTGGAGCTTGGGTGGTACTCGTTTATATCCACCTTCCATAATACATTGGCGTCTCTTCATATAATACTCGTTGTGTATCGGTTTTTTGTGTATCTTTTTCATTTTTAGGTTTCTAATTCAACTGTTTATCTTTTATATTTGAAAGTCTTTTGATGTGTAATTTAATAATCTAATGTAATTATTTCTCACTTGTCATCCACAAATAGTGTCTTTCCCATTTCTTGGTCCTAGATGGAGGGAGTAAATCATAGACCGAAAACAAAGAAATAAATATAATATATTTTATTATTATTTAACTTTTTATATGATTTAGTAGCTTGTTAATTTGTAACATTGACAGATTTATTTTTGTCGTGTCCAAGTATCCAACATTTATCCCACTCGTGAATGTTCAATTCTTGGTAGATCCAAGTATCAAAGATGTACATTAAAAGAAAAACACAGATTGTCATTTGTGAGTTGTGATGGGGCGATCCGTCGCAAATCTAAGATGGGTTAACCCTCCTCACAAAAATCAAGTGGGGATAAATAGAGCTCCTTACTTGCCTGCCCCCCAAGCTCTTTGTATAGTGAGTTCGACCCGGCTTAAGCTTGCGACAGATCGCCCTGTTGCAAATAAGCCTTGCAGAAAGAAAAATATCTAAATTCAATTATGCCTTTTTAAAAAGAATCCAATTAGGAGGAAAATTTGCCTCCCACGAATATTTGAATTTATATTCGAAAATAAAAATAAAAAATAGTGTACAACAAGTCCCAACCCAACCGCTCTTATGAATCTCAATCAAAAATATCGACCCCAAATATGAAGAAGTAGAAGATAAAACCCCTATATTTGAGCTCTATCTTCCGCCCCTCTATCAATTCCTCTTCTTCATTTTTCCCTTCCATCATTTCCAATTAAAATCCCATCCCCTGTAGTTTGATCTTTATTTTCAAAATTTCATACTCCAATATACGGAGTACATTTGGAGTAATTTTGACACTTAAACTAACACATTTACAAAAAAAAAAAAAGAGACAAATATTTGCATATTAGTTGTTTAAACTCATTTTTATTTTGTTTTATGCATCTGCACAATTTGATTTGTGAGCTACATAGCTAATTTGGTAAGTACTTCAAGGCTAAATTATCAAATGATATATTTTTTTTTTAAGTTATACTCCGTATATAGTAATTTTTCATGTTGATCTTTTAATCGAATATATAGATGATTTATATAGAAAATAAAAATGTACTCTTATTCAGATTTTTTTTACTTCTATATGATTTTTCTAAAAAAAATATTTCTCTAATTATAATTTTATTTATGTGACCCCTTATATTTTTTGATATTTGATTTTTTTATAAAATTAATTTCTTAATGATTTCCTTTCTAGTAATAATTCTAATTTTTTTCCCAAATCGCTTGATTTTTTGTTCATTACCTAACTTTATGTGACAAACAATTCTATTAAATTTTTTCATGCTGTTAATTGTTAATGTATGGTTTTATATGAGAACAACTATGAAAAAGAGTAAATAAATATTTTGCAAACGATGTGGGACCCATTATTCTTTTTTGCTTCCATATTTTCAGCAGCCAATAGAAACTTTTCAAATGTTTTTGTAGTATAAAGTAGATATTATAATATCCTCCCCTGTTAGATGTGTTTTTTTATCACGTTCACAGTTGCATTGCAATGTAGTGATTTTCTTTGAATAATTAAATAGAAATTGCTATGGTTTAGACTAGAATTATTGTTTTATATAATACACATTTATGCAATTATGCAATTATTTGAGTCTTTTTGACAAATAGCCACATATCATAAAGTAATTTCCAAAATAACCAGTTTACGAATATATCATCCAAACTAACCATTTCTGACGAAACTGAAATATATATACATTTTTTCTAGCTAATCGTACTTATTAAACCAATAACATTTAACCAATCTCCTTAACCCACATCATCAAAAAAGTATGATATTTTGAATGACTGGTGGGCCCTCTTGAGAAAAGAAAAATCAGTTTATTCCCCCACACTAAATCTCTAAACGCAATTGGCAATTTATGCCAATTTTTAAATTTACATTTCATATACATCTGTTTATTTTTTTATTATTATATACAAATATCTAATATAGTTTTATAAAATAATTGTTGTAGGTGATTTGTGTATATTTCTAGGCGATATTGTTGATTATAAAGTTTTGTATGTGACATCTACCAATTAATTCTTTTAGATAAATGCATTTGTGGAATGGAAAGTCGTTTAATTCATTGCTCAATTAATTTGTCTCCAATTACAATTTGGCTGAGCATAATTTTTAAATAGGAGTAGTGAAATTGCATAGTTTACATTTTTTTATTATTTAATAATGATCTAAAATTAAATGCATCCATATGTTAGGTTCCAGATCGTAATCAGTTTCAAGCACAGAGATCACTATGATTAAGTATTAGACTATGAATTTTACACGTAAAGTTTGAACAAACAAGATTAAATTAGTAATTTTTTTTGTTAAATTAGGAATATTATTGTAGACTTGTGTAGAATTTTTGTCACAATTATAACTAAATAAAAATTATAGAGACCATTACACATAAATAGTAAAAAAAATGGATTCAGAAAATAAATCTAATCACACCTCTTTAAAATTACAAGAAATGTAGACTTTTTACTAAATAACAGTGCATGTGTAACAATTAACAGATTTAGGTGAACTTAAGAATTATCAGAAATACTGTAATTTAATTTTACTACAGCTAAAGGCGGTTTTTTCTTTGTTGTAGTTAAAGTCATGATTTTGAAACTAATAAATAAAAAGTATGTCCGAAAGTTGAAATTATACTTCTATTTTCAGTTTGGTTGGAGTGAAATTTCCCATTTATACGAGCAATTGTTTGGGGCAATGTAATAGGTTGCAATATAGTTGGTTTGTGTAACGAGAAATATTATATCAAAATAATTTATTTGAAATGCATGCCTTTTACATATTATTTGCACTATAAAAATATTTTTTGCGTTCTTCGCTCTTTGGTATTACAAATGGTCGATTCTTTTATTCAACTCGAATCTTATTTCTTTTATATTTTATGTATCTAATCAGTAAATTACTTTATCTCTCTCACTGAACTTTAATAGTTGACTCTTATTTATTATTCATTCTTTTGAGCTCACGATTTTCAACACAAACAACGGTAGATAGTAAGAGATCTAATAGAGCATCATTAACTGATTCCCCGTCTCTTTTGTTTTGCGATGACGTTAACTACATTCAGGGACAATACTCTTCCCACGTTAACATCTATTTTATTTTCAACACCAGCTTTTAAAGATGAAGAACTTTTAGGGGTGATTCAAGAGGTACAAGTAAGCGAAACATGGAGTTTTTTTTATTCGATTGAAAAATTGTACTTCTAATACAACGGCTAATGTAATTTACAAATAAATTTCGAATATTTCTATTTTATTACATTTTTTCTACTATTTATAAATTCAATTTCTTAAATGGCACTCCGTAGTATTTTTTAGCATTAAATTTAAATAGTTGTTAATTTTATTATAAATAACATATGTATTTAGTTATGTAGGAAATTTCGGAGGGACAAATATAAGACCATACACACAATAATAAAGACAAGAATAATAGGGACACAAATATAACGAGGTTCACCAAAATGGCTACGTCCTCACTGCGGTTGCACTAGGATTTTATTGATCACCTCCGAGTATTACGATAAGAGTAATATACACAAGCGACTTAAGACCGCTCTTATTATTACACTTATAACTCACTAATTTATGAGGATGGGGGGATGTTAAAAATTGAGCACTTCATCTCTATTTATAGAGAAAGCTCTACCCTTCCACACGTTCTTAACTGCACAAGGAAGCACCATTTTCTTCATGCTATAGTCAGGCGCCCACCATCATGGACTTTTGCTATCAACAATTTACCAAGCATTCAATGCTCTTTAACACCTTTTCACAATTGTCAACTATGAACAATTAACCTTGTGTGTACATACTCCAAATATGGAGGACCCAGTACAACAATTTCCCACCTCCGATAATTTTGGAGGTACCATTGAAACACCTCATTCACTGATCCACCTAATACAACCGCGTCTCCGCTCAAGCCGACCGCAAGAGCCCAATCAAAGTAATGTCAAACCTTGACCCTTTGTCATCCAATTCTGTTCCCAACGGCAACCATGCATGTTTGGGTTCACCTATCGCTCCTCGGGGCGTGCACTCCCACCTGAACGAAACACTCTTTCGTGCCTCCTTGGAACTCCTTGAATTTCCGCACACATCCCATCTTGCCAGTTTCACCTTGTGCGTTCTGGAACCACCTTTCGCCTTCAAGCCACCGACTTTACTCACACGGTGCTTAGTGTAAGTCCTACTATGCATAGTTTTCGGATCCCGCGACAAGTCTCGTGAAACAACTTTATACTTCATCCCTCCCACAGCTAATCTACTCATGTCACTACACCCTGCAGTGGTGCATGTACAAAGTTCCACTCTTAGTCCCATGAGCTACTACCATAGCTTCCTTGACTACTTTCCAGGAACTTCCCTTAAAGACAACTTTGTAGCCTGCTTTATCGAGCTTTTCAACATATATCAATTTTTTTTTCAAGTTTGGGATGAACATGACATCTGTAAGCTCCCACCTACCCCCAGTCGGGGTCCGGATTTTCATATCACCTATTCCCATAATTGGCATAGCCTTACCATTAGCCAAGTAAGTCGTACCACACCTTCCACCAACAAACTTATGAAAGGAATTTCTACATGGGGTAGCGTGAAATTACACACCAGAGTCTAACACCCAAGACTCCATTGGATCTTTGACACTCACAGCCAAAAGATCACCCTCAGTCTCAAAAGTTATTGCCGTACTACCATCCTCATAATTACGCCGCTCTTGGTTTTTCCTGGGATTCACACAATCCCTCCGGACATGACCACTCTTACCACAATCCCAACAAGTCGGGCCACCTCTCACTCGTGACATAGATCTTCCACTATGACTACCTCTATAATTTTTCCTCCGTCTACCCTCTGCAACTAAACCACACCCATCATTGATTCCTGAAGTTTCACCTAATTCCCTCTTGCGAATACTATCGCTTAGAATTAGATCTCGTACCTCATCAAACTTGAGCTTCTCTTGTCCTTGCGAACTACCAATTGCAGTGACAGTAGTATCCCAAGTACTAGGTAACGAGGATAAAAAAATTAAGGCTTTTATCTCGTCATCGAAATCTATTTTTATCGAGCTAATTTGCCTCGTGATCTTATTATAATCATTAATATGATCCGTTATTGTGGTTCCTTCATGCATCTGTAAAGAAAATAGTCTACGCATAAGGAATACCTTATTTGTAGCAGATGGTTTCTCATACATGTTCTCCAGGGCATTTATCAGTTCAACCGTCGTCGCCGCACTCATGACATTGATTGCAACATTTCGAGCCAGCGTCAATCGGACCACACCAAGTGCTTGCCTATCCAATTTTTCCCACTCAGCCTTCTCCATGGAATCCGGATTAGAGCCTTCCAATGGGAGATGCATATTCTTTGAATACAAATAATTGGTTATTTGCATTTTCCAGAAAGCAAAATCTTTCCCGTCGAATTTATCGAACATGACTTTACACCTCCTTCCATTATTGCGATTTTTTTGTGGTTCACTCTTCCCTCACCCTTACTCGCCCAACCGGGCTCTGATACCAGTTTGTAGGGAATTTTTGGAGAGACAAATATAAGACCACACACACAATAATAAAGACAAGAATGATATGGACATAAATATAATGAGGTTCACCAAAATTGCTACGTCCTCACTGCGGTTGTACTAGGACTTTATTGATCACCTCTGAGTATTACAATAAGAGTAATATACACAAGAGACTCAAGACCGCTCTTATTATAGAGAAAGCTCTACTCTTCTACACATTCTTAACTGCACAAGGAAGCACCATTTTCTTCATGCTATAGTCAGGCGCCCACCATCATGGACTTTTGCTATCAACAATTTACCAAGCATTAAATGCTCTTTAGCACCTTTTCACAATTGTCAACTATGAACAATTAACTTTGTGTGTACATACTCCAAATATGGAGGACCCAGTACAATAAGTTAAATACTTCCTCCATTCCATTTGAATGTATACGTTTGCTTTTTGGGCACTATTCATAAGTTAGAAGAATCGTTAATACAACTTCTAATATATAACATAAAAGATAGTTATGTGAGATCTTGTTTAAATTGTCTTACCGAGTACAATATTAATATTAAATTTTTATAATTTTTAATAATATGTAACTAAAGATATAAACAAAACAAAATGAGCATTGACATACGTGATAAAGAAAACGTATACAACCAAATGGAACGAATGAAGTATAGTTTAGGATTAATCGATAACAATACTCCGAACTATGAGTGTACCGCTTAAAATACTCTAAACTATTATTTAACTACGACTACACCCAACAATGACACATCTTAATTTATACTATACTAGAGTAACCAGTAACCTGATAAGCAGGTCAACATTGTTTTTAAGAGCTATTTTCCTTTATTTATCAGTCATTTTCACAGTGCCTCATTTCATCTTCATCTTCTTTGTAACACCCCGTGTTTTATAATAAATTTTGTTCGCAAATTTTCTTATTAAAATAATTATTTTCGGATTTAATAACTTATTTTGTATTTATTGATTACATCATTTATTTAATTATTTCCGATTTCGCCTAATTTTAGATGGGTTAAAGCGTTCGTGCCCGATTTTACTATTTTAATTTATTACCTCATTCTTTTATATAAACTGTTCAAGCGTTTTAATTATTCTAAACCCTATTTGTAATTGTATTAACCATCTTGTGAGCTAATGGATCAGAAACCCACTTAAACCTTCTTATAAATTGAAAACCTAACCTAGCTACTAGGTTGTTCATTTTGTTTTGTGTGTTAGATTTGCGCCGTGACTTTCCTCCCTTCCTCTATTTTCAATTTTCTCTCTTTTAACTCAATTGTTATGAATCTTTCCTCCTTTTAAATACAAAGATAAATTATATATTTACAATCCTGGATCTTACCTTTACAATATATTCTTTTCCTTAGAGTTTTAAGGGACTCGATTGTATGGAGTTTAGACCTACCTTTAAGGATCTTGTTTTGATGGGTAAAGAAGGTAAATTCTATTAATTGGCGATTTTATGGAGATTCTTATTGAATTGCAGTCTTTATTGCGTAATAAAGGTAACTAGGTGTTTCCTTTAATTGTGTTTATAGAAAGTGAATTAATTAACATGAATGATAATTGATTATATGATTTGATGCGTGTGTAGTAATTATTATACATGTTTAATGTTTTTATTTAAATTGTATATCTAATTGTTGTTTAAAATATCATGTTGTCGTTGTGGTGCAAACTAGGGTTCAAGATTCGAACCCTAGCCTTCGTTGGTGATTCACGGCCCTAAGAAGGTGTCGTAGGGTTTGTCGTAGCCTCTCTTGAAAGGAGAGGCTAGGGTTTTGTTGATTAGGGTTTTACTTTGTTATTTAGGGTTTTGGTTTACAACGTTAAGATTATATTGTGTAAGACTATAACTTTGTGCGTAAGCTACCCAGGTTATACCTGTTCGAGCTATAACTTTGAAAGTGACGTTATGGTGCGGTGTACTATAACAAGACTCGTTGTGGTGACATGGCGGTTTGTACCGTGGAGTCGACCCATCGATGATGGTGTTATAGAGGACTAACCCGTGACGGAAGAGAGTTGTAGCTTATGATAATATAGCCTCGCACATATATAACTAAGGTTATATCTTGATGTATTATAACATCACTAGTGAAGGTTATAGCTCCATGTACTTTAACTTTACTAAAGTTAAGTAAAAATTATAGTTGATGATACTATAACCTAGCACACTTAGTACCGTTATAACCGGAAGTACTATAACTTTACAAGGGTTAAGTGAAGGTTATAGTTGATGATACTCTAACCTGACACGCTTAACTAAGGTTATAGCTGGGGTTACTATAACTTCACTAGGGTTAAGTGAAGGTTATAGTAAGAGGTACTATAACGTTGAATGTATACATGATTCTATGCTTGATGTTATGGTAGCTCGAACTGTAACGTGACTTCTAAAGTGTAATGTTATAGTTCAAGGTATTATAACCTTTTATCCTTTGTGCTTGTTCATATGTTGTGTTATAGTTAGTTATACTATAATTAATTAATCTTAATTTAATTTGTATCTAATTAATTTTACAAAACAATTATTATTTGTTGAGTACAAGAATAATTAAGATGAATAATCATCTCTGAATTTGGTAAGAATTTGATAAATTCTTTTTATGAGAAGGGTATGTTATATAAGTTATGAAAAATAGTAAACGAGAGGGTAAAACCATTCTTTTGAGAATTACGTACAGAAGATGGCACACGAAAGTGGAATAGATGATCCGGACTCGTAATATAGTTGAGCCTTGAACAAGACACTACAAATATATGGAAGTAATGTCGTCTGTCATAGAATCATTAGAAAAACTTACCTGTTGCCAAGAGTAGCATGCAGTTGTATAAGTTGATCTTCTTCCCAGTCGGTAAAAGCGCCCCTCTTGAGATCTGGACGCAGATAATTTATCCATCTTAACCGGCAACTTTTACCACATCTCAACAATCCTTCATTAGCAAGCTCATCGTTATTTTTATTTTTGATACGGTGCAATTTTTGGTATGGCCGTAATCCCGTAATATTAACATTTCTAAATTATTGTAAAATAGAAAAATGGGAAAATTAGTAAGGGGTACCAATTAAAAATAAAATAAAATGTTTTCTTACGCTTGCTTTACTATGCTGTGTTTTTAAATATCAAGTTAAAAGAGGATTTAAGAATATTACACTATTATAATGCCTACTTCTATTCACAAATGCTTGTTTCAAACGAGACGACCTGTCTTATTGCTTCAGACGGGTCATTGCCCCCTCACAAAAGAGCAAGTGGGCAAGCAGGAGATTCAATTATCCCTCGCTTTCCCCACTTGCTCTTTTTCTGGTAAGGGGGCTTCGACAGACCGCCCCATTTGAAACAAGACAAAATGAACTCTATTTTATCATTCCAACGCAACTACGAATAAAGCATTTCTTACAAAAACTTAAACAATACAACGAGTATCTAAGAAAAGAAATGAGTAATTAACAATATGATGATTATATTTGGAGTATATTATACCCTTATACCTTGAAGCTGCTCTTGATTTTGTTTTAAGTTACAAGCTTCAAAATCATTAATAAATTTGTCTTTAATGCAAAAAAACATAAGCACGTTTTTTTCCCTTTTTTTTTCATAACAAAATGTTATAAACACCTGCCATGTTAGAATTTCCATTTGAATTCGGTAACAAAATTACTAAATTCTACAAAATTATATGCAAATAGTGTTATTTTGTATTGTCTTCTTCTGTCAAAGCAAATTTCATATTAAATTAATACTCCCTCCTAGTCACTCATTTCTTCCCCTTCCCCTTTTACACAAAAATTAAGGAAATAAATTTATACCACACAAAACACAATACCCACATACAAATGAATTTAGACCACACAAAACACACAACCCCACATCCAAAAAAGGAAAGAGGGAAGAAAACCCGACTTACCCAATAAGGAAAGAGGGAAGAAATGACCGACTAGGAAGGAGTACTATTTTTGGATTAATTTTCATAAATCATAATAATATTGTTATCTAAACATTTCCATGTTGACATTCAAATAAAACATATATGATGTATTTATACAAAAACATTTGTTAGGATCAACCATAATATCAAGTGACCGTTCTTTTCGGCTGAAATTAAATGAGTTGAACTAAATTAAATGGAGGTGAGCTGGAATTAACCAAACTAAATAGATGTGAGTTGAAGTGAATGGAGTTGAATTAAGACTTAATTTATGAAGAAATGAGCTAAATAGAGCTAATTAAAGCAAAACTGATTTGAGCTGAATAGAGTCGAGCTGAAAGTAAGTCAGAAAGATCAATGCCTAACCAAATATTACCTATTTCTATCATTTAATTTATAGGCCGTTGATTGTGCTTGTTTCATTTATAAGGCTATCTCTATGGACTATATATGTTTGCATGCGTGTTAAAAATGGGAGAATTAAACCTGCAAGCTTTGGAACCGTTCGCCAACATTGAATACCATTATTGAGGATGAAATTCATAAGCTTATGATCTTCCTCAATAGTCCATGGCCCTCGCTTCAACCCGACTTTGTCACAACAAGGTTGCCTTCCCATCTTGCTAGATAGCTTCCACTTCAATTTTGAACTCGGCCAACGATATTATGAATAGCCAATTGCATCTAACTTAGTTTATATATTGTTCAAAGGGTTTAAAAAAGGCGCAAAAGGCAGAGACGGACCATAAAGGAACTTACATTCCAAGCAAAGATGCTGACAGATAATACTCTACATTTTAAAACAATGTTGTAGTTTATAAGGGGAGAAAAATGATTGATAGAATGATAGTAGCCGTGAAAAGCATGTAGTAAGTTTTATAATATATGAAATTTTGAACTACTTTGTTTGAGAACAATGAAGAGAGTCTAGTTTTTGTATGCACAAATGATTAGCATAACAAATAAAAAGGATATCAAACGCGGCTCATCTTATGTTGACAAGTAATTGTTAATAGCAAAGTTGGAAGCAAATTGGTGTTTTCTTGGACATTTGTGGAAAATTCCAAATAATAAACCAAGAAGATTGATTAAGATTCTTTGCTTTGGCCCCTTCAAGGCTGGCTAGCTTTGTCGTTGCATTGCGCGCACTTCGACTCCCAAACATACATTAAGACTTAAACAGCTTTAGTTAACAACATTGAAGTCACTTTGTAATTAACTATACTCGTTTTGTGACAAACAAAGTTCTTAACGTCTGTTTGTGGGAAAACAAGCACAATATCTTAAGGTACTCTTAAAGATCGTAACTCCCCTTCTACAATTAAGGAAATATCATCATCCAAAGACACCAATCCACACTAATCTCACAAATCTCATGTTACAAGAATAAATATGGAGATTATGTAAATCAAATCAGTATATAATACACACCAAAATATAAGATATGGCTATATAGTGTAGTAATTTTGCCTTGTTGTTTCTTATTTCCCAAGTAAATATAGACTATATAAGGAAATTAGTAAATTTGTAATAACCAATCAATGAATTTTATAAATGAACTTGTGAGATTTATCTCATTTGTCTAATGGAATCTTGATAAATACGTTATCGTCTTCATATTTTGACCAAAACCCGTACCTTAGTTCTCAACTTTTGGTGCATTATTTGATAATTGCTCTAGTTTATGCTTTATACTGCTTATGTAAGGTTCACCAGGTAGTTTGTTGAGTTTTAATAGTACTTCACGCTTTCCAACGCAAAAACCGAGCATCAAATGAACGCTAAGGACAATTCTCGAACCCTTCGATGTAATTTTTTCGCCTAGCCAGCGTATCAAGATCAGATTCGATGCGACTCAACTTCATCCAGTGTATCCCAATGAGCCTTTCGTTGTATCAAGATCAGATTCGGTGCATCTCAAGTCCATCCAGCGCATCAAAAACACTATGTCGGCGTAAAACACCTCCAGCCGGCGTAACTCAAGTGCGGCCGGTGTATCGATACACCGGCGTAACTCAAGTGCGGCCGGTGTATCGATACACCGGCTGTACTCGTGAATTGGGCTTTAATCAGTCTTTTGCTTTGTAATTTGTATTTTAGGCTTTCATATATATATATATATATATATATATAGATTTAGGATCCGGTGGAAACGACCACTCGGTGGAAAAAGTGGAAACGACCTATATGTACACAAATAAGCCACGCGTAAGTGACAGACGCCCAAATTATAAATCCCTGACATCAACTCACATTTCATATATCTAATATTCATTCTACTACTGTACTACCCACTAAATTATAAACACGTGACATTACTAACATGCCACTCCATTTTAAACACATTACACTCAAAATTAATAACCCCACCATAAACACAGTACCCAAAACCACCAACATCTTACTCCTTCCATATACCACCAACGCCTGAATCCGGCAATCACCACTTCGCCGACACCGAGTTCCGACACAGACCGCCGCCGCTGACAAGACGCTGGCGGGAGACCACCATCACCGTCCTTATTCCGCAGCGCCGTGAAACAAATTCGCACAATAATCATCATCATCAACTTTGCTTTCTCAATCCTTACCACCAAATTCATCATCATTAGTGTATATGGTTTAAATATTGATGTACGTGAGATCAATTTTGTTATACCTAATGACTAATTTTATGTAACTAGTCACTATTTTAATGTACATTAACATAGATACACAAAACTAGTTAGTAGGTACATCAAAATTAGGTTGAGATACGTCAAAATATAAACCAAATGCACTAAATTTCGATTGGTTAAACACCACGACACATTAAACACCACGCACATCCTTCGCCACCATAATCAACAGCCACCTTGCACCGCCAGCAAAAACCCGTGACCGGAGAACCTTTGATTTCAGAGCCGGCGAAGAGGAGAACGAAAAGAGAAAAGGGAAGAGAAGAAGGCGTACCACGGCTCCGGCGTAACGCCGATGACTATCTCATTCGCTATCAGTTATTATTGTCGGCAATTTGGGATGCAGAATAGGGGCGGCGGAGTTCGGTGTCGTCATTGTTGGCGATTTGGGATGCAGAACAGGGCGACGGAGGTGTTTGGTGTCGGCGATTAATGGTGGACAGGCCTAGTGTCGGCGATTAATGGTGTTCACGGTGATGTCAACGGCGGTTTTGCCTGTGATTAAGGTGGTTGCCGGAGTCTCATGGTGGTGGTGGTGGGTAGTCTGGTATAGGGGATAAATGACTAAGTGTGATTTGGGTTTTTGGTATTACTCCATGTTATTGTAGTTGTAATTGGGGAAGGGAGTCAGGTAGTGTTGTTTTTAATTGTTAGTAAGTCTGTAACACCCGGAAATGTACCCTATTTTTCTAGTAGAAATATTTTACGAAATCTTTTCAGTAATTTTATGTTTTAACTAAGATTTTTATGTTTCGAGTCGAATTTAGAATTTCCGAGTTCGTATTTGGAATTTCTGCGAGATTCCATGAAAATCCCGGTTTAAGGCGAGTTTGACTTTTCTTGACTTTTGAGTCGAGTTTGACTTTTCTTGACTTTTGAGTCGAGTTTGACTTTTCTTGACTTTTGAGTCGTCTTTAACTTTTCGTGACTTTTGAGTCGTCTTTGACTTTTCTTGACTTTTAAGCCGTCTTTGACTTTTGTTGACATTACGACTCACCCTTTACATATACTCCCTCAAACCCTAACCTAATTCATTTCTCACAATTCATTTCTTTCCTTCTTCTCTTAAGAAACCATCAAACCTTGCCTCCATAGCTTTTTCGATCTTTGAATCATCGTAACTCCTTCGTTCCTTGATAGAATTCCCGTAAGTTCGTCTCATTCTTCCCCTCTTACCTTCCTCTATCCGTATTGGTAATAAAATTACCGTCTTTCTCGCTTTTTAAATTATCCGGCTTTCTCAAGGTGAAATATATTCATCTTTTATTACCTAATTGTAGGTGGAGACTACTAGGAAGGCTTAGTAATCGATTAAAGACGCGTAAAGGTAACGGTGAAGGGTTACTCGATATCATTTACGTGTTTTACATGCTTTATATGTTAGAAATCGTATTTAGAATACGATTAGAAGCTTAGGATTCATGTTATGGATAATGATTGTTGTATTTGATGATTGTTGATGATGAATATTGATTGTTGATAGTTATTAGAAATGAATTATGAGATTTGGAAATAAAAGGATTGAATTTATGTTGAAGGTTCTCGGATGAATTGGTCACACATGTCACGGTCGTGAGATGGCATGTCACGGTCGTGAAACCTCATTTCACGGTCGTGAAATACAAGTCACGGTCGTGACTTGTGCAGTTTTACTGCACTGACCCCTTTTCGTAGAATGATCATATCTACTTCGTTACTTGCTTGTTTTAGGCTTGTGACCATTCCTTGGAACCGTAAGAGGATAAGCT
>JAIUZE010015352.1:0-39080 GCA_022085475.1 Heliosperma pusillum
GTAACTCGAGGCTATACCACAAGGTAGGAAAACATCCAAGTCCTAGACTGATCAGACCTAGCGACAACAGCTAACCCATTCCCTGTCTCATGACCAAAAGTACATGAGAATCTCTACTAGGCGACCCCCTAAGCAGAGTTGGCTAGTACTTAAGCTGGCTTCATTCCCAAAGTGGAAGCAATTAGGCAGCCATGCCCCCGGCTTGGTATCAAAAGGCCCAAGCCAGTGACACAAAAGCTATCACCAAGTGAACATATACTCGTTAAAGATAGTAAGGCCTATCCATGTCATGGTCCAAGATACTCATTTAGAAGTAGCATGGTCAAGACGCCATATACTCATAATTCTCTATGGGTACTTAGTCAACACGACACCAACCATATAATCAAACAGTCACGGGAAAACATCCTATCATGTGACTAATTGCATATAATCATAATCAAATATCATATCGCCTCATATCTACTAAGGCTAATTCATTAATTAAATACAACCGTACTTGAAGACAAATCCCCGACCCGAGTCCCGCGACGGGTCATCAGTCAAAACGGGGCTGACTAGATCTTAGTTTGACCAAACCCGTTTGGTCAAACCGGCTAGAAACAGAGTCTTTACCAATTAGACTTAGACATAAAATCAACATATTCATTACATGTTATTTTATTAAAACTTATAACATGTGAATTATTAAATCTTACGAAAAACCCGCTTGACTTAAAGGATATCTAATTAAACTACGATCTCGTATTAGAATTTCTAACATGTGAGAAATAATAATTTTATGAAAAACCTTTTAATTAAATATTTTACTTATTAACATTTCCCACTTGCTAAATATTACAAAACACGATAAAATAACAATAACTCAAAAACCGTCACAAGTCCAAAGGGGACCCACGGACTGTTTTGGGCCGAGACCAAACCGGGCCTGGACTGGGCCCACGGGCCTGGTTTGGGCTGTTTTGATTAAAAATTCTAAAACCGTTTCTTAATATTTTCCCGCATGCTTAACATATTTAAAACCCGTCAAAACAACAACAAAACAATCAAGTATCAACACAAACCCAAAGACCAAAACCCGGACCAACCCAGACCGGGCTGGACCGGTCTGGACCAAGCTGAACCGGGCCTGAACCGGCCGGTTTTCAGCCACCACACCCGGCCACTTTACACGGCCAAGACAACCACCACTCCAAATTAATTCTAACATGATTTTAATTAACAACATCCATTTTTAAACATCCAATTCAACCATCATTCATACAAAAATCATGGTTATAAATAAATCATCCAAATATGTCAAGAACACTAACATATTAAAATTCCATACAACATAAAAATCATAACTACTTATCATGTTACTACTAAAACCATAAATAACAATAACATGAACAAAAACAAAAGGTACAAAGGTATGTAACATTAATTCGTCGAGTAACTCGGAATCGTTACCTTAGCTAGCACAAAATCAAGTAGCACCCAAAATAAGAACTAAAGAAATAAGAAACCCGTCTACTAGTCTTCTTCTAAAATATATGAGTCACCAAACTCATCTTCAAAATCTTCCCCTATAAGAAATGACAAGAATAACATTATTAGAATTAAAACTTGATTTTCCATAATTAAAGTGTTGAAAACGATTTTGTCGGAATTGGAAATAAAACGTACGTGGAGATGAAGAGCGAAGAGGAGACTCTAGAAATATAAGTTAGGACGGATTTGAACAAGCAACGAAGGTTTTGTGACGATTTTGCTCAAGAACGATGAAGAACGATGAAGAACGATGAAGAACGATTTTGATTATATTAAAGAAAGTATTAATTAGATATTAAGTTGATTTATTGTAAAATGAAAAGATAAGTAGTGAATAAGGGTGGAGTGGGTGCCGTGTAATATAGAGGAAATATGGAGTCGGGTTTTGAAATTGTTGTTACGGGATTGACTCGGGTTTTATAATTAATTAAGGTAATTAATTAGATATTATTAGGTTTTATAATAGTTTAATGAAATATCTAGATATTAATTAGATATTATGTTATTGTAATCAAAAGAAAGAAAATATCTAGTCCTATGAGGGAGAGGAGAGCCGTGTGAAATGGAGAGAAATCGGGTCTGTTTTTAAGCGTTTTGCGTAATTTAAGCTGACGGATCGATAAAGTTACAAATATCTTAGATATTCGTATTAGTTTAATCGAAAGAATTAAAAGATCTAAAGTGAGTGGAAAAAGGTGACATGGGGCGTGTGACTCATGCCAAAGTCGGGTTTCGGGTTTGTGTCGGGAGTTAGTTACTCGGGAATAGAAGACTTCGGGATTAAAACCGTAAAGTAATTCTGACTTACGAATAATTCAACATAATTACATTAAAGATCCGAAATTCAAAGAATCGTGATAATAAATGAAAAATAAATTATATATTTTCAAGATAATTTCGGTCTTTCAAATTTACGGGTGAGTCGGAAAAGTCAATGGAAAGTCCAAGTCGACTTAAAAGTCACGAAAAAGTCAAAAGTGACTTACAGTCAATCGAAAAGAAATGGACGACCTTAAAGTCAAAAAAGGTCAATGACGACTTAAAAGTCAAGAAGTCAAGAGGACTTTAAAGTCAAAGAAAGTTAAAGCGACTTAAACGGGATTCTCATGAAATCTCGCGGAAATTCCAAATACGAACTCGGAAATTCCAAATACGACTCGAAACAATAAATTCTATTTTAAAACTTAAGTTTGCTGAAAAGTATCCGTAAGATATTTTACTAGAAAAATTGGGTACTTTTCGGGTTGTTACATTAACCATGCAAGTTTCGGAACTTGGGTACTTGATACTGGTTGTGGTTCTCATCTGTGTAATCATTTGCAGGGCATAAGAAACATCAAAACTCTCGAATAGGGTGATGTAGACCTGCGAGTGGGGAATTGAGCAAGAGTAGCTGCCGTTTCAGTGGGAACATATGTAATCCAACTCCCTAGTGGATTTGAGTTATTTTTAAATAACTGTTACTATGTACCCAGTTTATCTAAAAACATTATTTCAGTTTCCGTTCTTGATAAAAACGGTTTTTCATTTGTAATAAAGGATAATAGCTGTATTTTCTCCTTTAACGAAATGATTTATGGTAAAGCAGTTTCCATGAATGGGATTTATGTTTTAGATCAAACCACAGATATAATGCATGTAAGTAATAAAAAGGTAAAGGTTGGTGACAAAGATCAAACCTATCTATGGCATTGCCGTATGGGACACATAAATGAAAAACGCGTGAAGAAGCTCATTGATAATGGGACTATCTCCCCATTTGACTATGCATTTTTTGGCACGTGTGAATCATGTCTCATAGGCAAAATGACTCGAATTTCCTTCAAATGTGTTGGAATGCGCGCTGCTGACCTATTAGGACTCATACATACTGATGTGTGTGGACCTATGTCAATCACCGCTAGAGATGGCTATAGATATTTTATCACTTTCACGGACGATTTGAGTAGATATGGTTATGTCTACTTAATGAAGCATAAAAGTGAGTCCTTTGACAAGTTCAAGGAATTCCAGAATAAGGTTGAAAACCAGCTGGATAGAAAGATTTAAGCACTACGTTCAGATCGTGGTGGCGAATATCTTTCGAATGAGTTTGATCAACACCTCAAAGACTGTGGTGTAGTACTACAGTTAACTCCACCTGGAACACCACAATTGAATGGTGTGTCCGAACGGAGAAATCGAAAATTACTTGATATGGTTCGATCCATGATGAGTCACACGGTTGTACCTGATTCATTGTGGGGTTATGCTCTTTTGTCAGCTGCTCTAATACTTAACCGAAGTCCGTCTAAAGCTGTTGACAAGACTCCATATGAATTATGGAAGGGAACAGTCCCTAACTTGTCCTTTATTCGGGTTTGGGGCTGCGAGGCTTATGTCAAGTGGAGACACGAGGATAAGCTCGGCCCGCGATCGGTCAAGACATACTTTATTGGTTATCCAAAAGGAATGTTTGGTCATTACTTTTATTCGCCTACCGAACAACGTGTTTATGTTGCGGCTAGTGCGAAGTTTCTAGAGAATGAATTTTTCGAGAACAAGACGAGTGATAGAACCTTCGATCTGTCGGAGATTCAAGAAACAACAACAGAGCAACCAATGGAGGAAGATGTTCCTTCATCTTCTGCTGCGGTTAATATTCCTGAGGAACCTAGAAGGTCGGGTGGAGTCTCCATACCTCCAGACAGATACATTGGTATGGTCGAGGAGAACGATAGAGACGATGTTTTGCTCCTAGAGAGTAACGAACCCGCTACCTATAAAGGAGCCATGACCTGTTCCGACTCAAAGCTATGGCTTGAGGCCATGCAATCCGAGATGGACTCTATGTATGAGAATGACGTATGGGATCTAGTTGATTTGCCTGAGAAGGTTCGGCCTCTTTAGTGCAAATGGCTTTACAATATAAAGCATTCCGTAGAGGGACAACCAGGCATCTATAAGGCACGACTAGTGGCAAAACGTTTCACTCAAGTGCAAGGATTGCATTATGATGAAGTTTTTGCACCCGTAGTCATGCTGCGTTCCATTCGGATAATCTTAGCGATTGCCGCTTTTCATGACTATGAAATTTGGCAGATGGACGTGAAAACCGCCTTCTTAAACAGTTATTTGGAGGAGGAGTTGTACATGGTACAACCCGAAGGTTTCATTGACTCTAAAATTCCTAAGAAAGTGTGCAAGCTTAAGCGTTCCATTTATGGACTTAAGCAAGCTTCTCGGAGTTGGAATCATCGTTTCGACCAAGTCATAAAAGAGAATGGTTTCACTCGATCGGTTGAGGAACCATGCTTATATGTCAAGTCGAGTGGGAGTAAAATCGTTTTCTTGATATTGTACGTCGATGACATACTTTTGATAGGGAATGATATTCCTCTCTTATCTTCGGTTAAGGTATGGTTAAAGAACCATTTCCAGATGAAAGATCTGGGCAAGGCACAGCGCATATTGGGAATCTGTATCTACAAAGATAGATCACGACGGATGTTATCACTTAGTCAGGAGTGTTATATAGATAACATTCTTGAAAGGTTCAGCATGACCAACTCCAAGAAGGGGTATCTTCCAATGACGTCTGGGATGCATTTGAGTAAAGCTCAGGCACCCAAGACATCTGAAGAGGTCGAGCGCATGAGTCGAATTCCTTATGCATCAGCTATAGGATCGATCATGTATGCCATGATATGCACACGTCCAGACGTGGCATATGCTTTGAGTATGACTAGTTGGTACCAAGGCAATTCAGGTGAAACACACTGGATGGCTGTTAAAAATATCCTTAAGTACCTACGGAGGACTAAGGATTGGGTATTGACTTATGGAGGAGAGACTAAGCTTTGCGCAACCGGTTACGCAGATGCTAGCTTCTAAACGGATACGGATGACTCGAAATCTCAGTCTGGATTCGTATTTACTCTTAATGGCGCTGCGGTTAGCTGGAAAAGCTCCAAGCAGAGTGTTATAGCAGATTCTACGACTGAGTCCGAGTACTATGCCGCTTTAGAGGCTGCAAAGGAAGCTATATGGATGCGTCAATTCTTACAAGGACTTGCCATAGTTCCTAGTTCGAATGACCCGATCACCATCTATTGTATAATAGAGGTGCCATCTTCCAGGCTAAGGAGCCTAAGTCTAGCAACAAATCTAGACATGTACTTCGGAAGACTCACATGATCAGAGATTACGTGGAGCAAAAGGAGATAGTGATAGACAAGATTGCTACGGATGATAACATAGCAGATCCTCTCACTAAACCGTTAAGACATGATAAGCATGTAGGGCACGTTACTTCCATGGGAATCAAACGTGTTCCTGAGTTGTATTAGCTGTTTGTATGAATTAGATACATCTTTTCATATACTAATAATAACTTCATCGTATTGTTTTCATATTTTGTTTTTCATGTGGATTGTATGGACAACATTGAACACCACAAAGTGAACTGAATAACATTATATGAGTTGATAACTCTGGCTATTATATTGTTAAGTCGCTTGATGGTGGGTTCAACGAGTCATAAGTCAACCTGTTGACTGATCGATCACAAATACGAGTTATAAGGATACCTCGTAGGACATTTTAATTCGTGACGACGTTATGGAGCCCTAAATGTTTAACAACATTCGGTGCCAGGTCGTGGCTTGGACGTCCATAGTGTTCCTAGAGTCGATTCTTTTGACTATCGACTGTCTCTTGAGATTAAGGCAGTTTTTGGGTGACTTTGGTTTCTTTCTCACGGTCGACCGTAACAGGAGGCCAAGCAGATTTTTACTGGGTCATTTCATACTATGCTTACATCTGCAGGATTTGAGTTGAGGAAAATATCCAACCCTTTATCAGGTTTTGTTATTTCTTAGGGCCACTCGTGGAGTAGTAACTGAAATGCATGGCTATGCTCAAATAAGGATTCGTTTATCAGTTCAGTTACTCTCTAGTCGGGAAAACCACTCTTGATACTGATCACTTGTAAAATACGACCTTTGTGAATGCGGACTTTGCAAATTGTTTTACATTGAGTGGGAGAAATTTAAGGATATGAGAATCGGTTATCGCACATACACTTGTAAGGACAAGTGGGAGATTGTTGGAGCTAGTGTCCTCCACAGTTAGTGTGATAAAAGCTAAGGTTCACAGGGTATACTTTGTATTTTAATCAGTTGATTAACGTTTATCGATAACGGTTGGCTTGCTAGATAAGTTTGACGTTATTGTCATACAGATGGCGGTGATCAACTGATCCCTAAAAGTCACACCTAAAGGATGTGTTTGAGAGATGTGATTATTTGAGAAAATAATCATATTGATGCCTTATTAAATGACTAAAAGGTTAGTCGATGTATTTGTGATTGATGATGATACGATTATTTAATAACGATTAAATAATGTTAGCTGGTAATTGAATATAAAATGTTATATTTAATCCATGTATATAATGTTGGTCTAAACTAAATGTAAACTGTTATATTTAAGTTGGCGGATATGTATTACATGATATTATTATAGTGTATTGATCCGGCATTACTCGGTATATGTGACGGTCCATTACTAGTAATAATTAGAATACATATTACATTATGTATATAATAAATGATATATGCTAACTACCTAATATAGGTTGAGATAAATAAGGAAACTAGGGTTTTTATTTTTCCATTGCTTTCCTCTTGAATCTCACGGCACAAGTGAGGTTAAAAGTAAAAAAAATAAAACCCTAATGACTACTCAATCTCACGGCACACACAAAAGAAAAAGGAGAAGAAAAATTCTGGTTTTGAACTCTTTTATTCATCTTCATATTCATTATCAATTTACACACAAAATTAGAAGTAATTTTGGGTATTCGTTCTAGCACGACGAAGGCATTTCTTGAACCATCTTGGGTGTAACGATTAGGAGAATACCTACTTTGGTATTTGTTCTTAGGCCTTTATCTAGGACCGAAGGTTATTTCTTAATCTCTTGTTTATATTATGCAATTTCATTTATGACTAGAAATTCATATAGTTATAATTTTATTATAATCCGAAATTTCTAGAGGGATGTAAACCGTTATTTCCCACATGTTTAATTAGTTTACATGTTGAATATGTCTTCTTTTGCTAGTTTCGTATCCAAGTTTTTATCTTTAATGTTTTCCTTTATTAATATGAGTGGGTAGTGTATTACTAAGGTAGATGGGGGAGTTAGTGTAGGTTTATAGGTTGATTATGGTAATTGGGTACAAATATAGCCTTTTGGTAGTCTATTTGTTTTGTGCACACAAGGTGTTTGACGAAATGCTTGAATGAGTAGCTTAAGTTATTTCCAGGTTTAATTACTAGTTAAGGCAAGAGCTTATACTTGTATTGTGTTTGTGTGTGTTTTGAATGTCAAAGGGGAGGTTAGGGCGAGATTCCGACCGATCCTTTGGCTAGGGCTCGTCTCACACTGAGAGGTGGAGACTTGCCTAGAGACCGTCTTGCACCGAGAGGTGAAGACATATCTAGACTTACCATTAGGCTAGTTTTAACCCTCATCATAATCGACCTATACCTATATTAATGAACCCATTCACCTTAGTGTCTTTTAATACTTGTTTAATCTTTTCTTGCTTCTTTGCTAGTTTTAGTTACTACATCTAGCTCATCTTTAGCATTCGAACCTCCCATCTTTGCCCGAACTAGACTAGATAAAAACAAAAATCGATTGCCAATCTTAACCGTCCTTTGGGTTCGACCTCCTTACCCTATTACATTAATTCGTTTGGTATTGAGTTTTATAAGTTTTGTTTGGTCGAGGGGCCTGCGACAAACCCTCCATCAAAATTGCACCGTTGCCGGGGACCCATTTCATGCGCATTGGGAAAAGGTTGAGGAATTTATTTGTGTTTTTGGTTGGGATGTTGAAAGATAGGAATTTTGTCATATAATCTATGATGGGGTTGTTGATAAGGTTAGAGACATGATTGAACAAAATTGTGATGACATGTTTAATTATATGTCCTATGATGAGAGGTGGAACCTTCTTTTTTACTTCGCTAAAAGTTCTAACGCCGACTTCTTGAATGAAACTAATGTCCAAATTCAACATGCCCCCCATTTCCCAATTTTTGTAATATGCGTGATTATTCATCTATATGTGATACTGGTGGTGGTGAAGGACATAGTCCTCAAATTTGTCCTTCACATGCTTATTTCTCATCTTTCTCAAAAGTGAATGTAATGAATGATGTCAATACTATGCAGTCACCTAATCAAAACGAGTCACATTATGATTGTTATTCTACTTCACGTCTTGAACACAAACTCACAACTCAAAACGTAAATTTTGAAATTTCAAGTGATGAAAGTGAGTTCGAGTTTATGAGGGTTGATTATAATTCATACTTATGTGATGTGCATTGAATTCTTGATAAAGGTGATGTGGATGATATGTACTTGAATGAGTTGAAATATGTAACACTTGATGATAATTTTGAAAGTAAGAAATGGGTTGACGAGTTTGTTGGAGAGAAAAATCATTGGATGACTATGCGGTTATTGACGAGCCCTATGACGAGGAGTGTGTAAATGTGACTTTTAATACTCTTGATGTAGAAGGGACGATAATTTTGTGCTTGAGGAAATTTCCCCACCACCCATGTATGACAATGTGATGAACAATGATAATGATGATTTGGATATCCTTGACTCTTCTTCAAAACCACCTTGCCTTTTTTCAATACAACCCCCACCTTCTTTATTTCAATCTACACCCTTCTTTTTGGATTGTGAGTTGGAAAGCGTAAGATTCGATGTTGTTAATGAGAATGTGTGGTTGAGTGAGCCGAATAGAACTCTTAGTGATAACCTCAAGGATTTTAGTTCATATGAAAATGAGGGTGTGTCTTTTGAGATAACCCTTGAGATCTTGAATTGGAGTTAGTTCGAATGAACGATGCTCTCGAATGTGAACTTAGTGAAGAGAAAATGGAGGAGGAGAATGAGAACAACGAGTCTTGTGGCGACTCTTGGAGTGAGGAGAGCTTGTACATTGGGTATGAATGGGATTATGAGGTTGACTTCTTTGAGGAACCCATTCTTGAGAAATTTGAGGTTGACTTTTGTTGTGAAGGTGAGCTCCTTATTTCTTCCAATTCTTTAGACCTTATTTCTCTTACCCATTCCCTTGAACCCATGACTATTGAATGCAATTGTGATGATATTTTGAAAGTGGTTGATTTGTGCCTTGATGATTGCATGACTGAGAGATTTGATGATGAAGAGATAATTACCACTCATGGGAAAAATGTGAGGGATGAAAGTGGTGTTTCGGATGGTTTGAACGGTCTCGACTTTTCTCTTGAAGGGGTTGTGTGAGGGGTGACTATCAATTATTTGTGATCTTTTCCCCTTACACTTTCTATTCTTTATCCTTGCCAATTATGATTGCATATGAGCACTTTGATGAGGATTGGTCATCCTTGTTTGATAAGCTAGTGAGGTCCTTGACGGGATTTTTAAATGCCTTATTTGATTGATGTATTTGAGTGTATATATTTCTTTGCTTGCTTGTGCTTTGTTTGGTTTAGAAGTGTGTAGGTACCTAATTTTTGTAAGCTTCTAGAACAAACAACAAGTTGGTGGAATGAAGTAGAAGATTCAAGGATCACTTCACAAAGTGAAGTGATCAATGAAGGAGCTTGAGACGGTAATATCCTATACCCACCTTCTCTTTTTGTTCTCCATTGTTCTTAGACATTGAGGACAATGCCAAGTTTAAGTGTGGGAGGGAAATATCCATTTTGTATATATTTTGTAATTTTTGTATATATTTGATAAGAATTTCAAACAAAAATTGATTTTTTTTTTGAAAAATATTCAAAAGATAAAAAATATTGCATTGTATATATATGTTTGTTATCTAACAAGTGGCATAGGTACACAAGGAGCATTTGAGACAAAAAGAAAATAGAAGACCGCTTGGTATACTCTTTCTAATCTTTTTCTCTTTCACCGCTCTTTTCCTTATATTTTGATTAATATGGAGAAGGACGGGATTTGTCGATGAGGATGTTCCTTTTTGGAACTTGTTGTGTGTTGCTTACATGCTGCTAGAATCAGACATTTGTTGCATATTTATTTAATTGTGGTTAGAAATTAGAATTGCATTTCGTCACTTGTGAATATTTGTTTGTTATTTTAATTTTGTTTGCGTTGAGTTTGTACATATTTTGAGCAAAATGCGGTCTAGGAAGGGAACATGATACCTCAATGCTGATTTTGTATCAACCGTGTCTTCCCCCTTCTAGTGGCTTGCACCATGTGATCTCCTAGTAAGACACCCGGGAAGTAAGGCTTGACCGAAGGATCATGGACCACCTTGTGAGACCAAGTAGACTGTACGCTAGACCTAGACTTCGACATAGCTACTTACATGTGAGATTTAGAGCCTCCTTTAGGCCGGTGCATTCATATCCGGTCTCCATCGATTGTGAGTAGGTCCTTGGGTGGCATGTCACATCACCACGCACAAGTGTGTTGTCTTTCCTTAGGTCACGAGATGTATATTTTTTGTGCGCATAATTTGAAACATATTCGTTGCATTTAATTTTTGAGCCTCAGATTGCCAAATAAGCCTAATTTTTGACCCTTTAGATTATGACCGATTTTTGCATCCCCTTTGAGCCTTAGCCCTTCATTTGCCATAACTACAATATCAACTATATCCCACAAACAACCTTTCTTGATCAAGAATGTTCTCGCTTTGTTTTTGGTATTTTGAAAAGGGAATTAGAGTCCTAATTGGTGAACTCAAGCTAAGTTCCCACTTGAGTTGAAATGAGTGGTTTTTCCTTGGTCTTGAATTTTAATAAAGAGGTTTTATAAAATAAAAAAGGAAAACAAAATACAAAAGAAAGAAAATGCAAAAGCAACAAAAATCACGTTATATATTTATTTATTCTATGTTTTGTTTGTGAAAAAGTCGATCAAAGCTCTTTATTCATCATTGAGTGAGTAGAAAAAGACGTCGCATAATAAATGTGGGTTTGATGTTTTTCCAAGTAAGTCGGACTTTCAAGTTTGATATTTTCATTTGTTGTAATAATTTGGGAAAAATGGATTTTTGACAATTTCTTGATATGTACCTCCACATCATCCATAACGGTGCTTGCACCAATCCCGTTTTGACCCATTACCTAGCCCCATTACAACTCTTGTTTCATTTTACACGCATTCCCATTTTTACATCTCATATGTGATCATATAGGAGAGGATACAAATATTAGATTGCGGGCATGCCTCACATGTCGAGCACTTGAGTGATTTTGGTTACTTTTTTGTCAAAAAATTCACTTGTTCTTAAAATGAGTGACGAGTGAAAAACCTTGAGGAAGTCGATAGTCTTAGTCCATTTAGTCATGGGTCACACTTGGTCGAATCTTGAGTTGCGTCATGTTGGTCTTATACGGTTAGCTTTGCTTCCCACTTTCCTGCCTTTGAATTTGTTTTATTGGCCTTTGATGGTCATGTTTTGGTTGCTTGAGCCATAATTAGGGGGTTGACACCTTGTTGAGACTTTGAGACGGTATCTCCCGACCTAGACCTTTGGTTTTTGAAACAAAACCCAACCGCTTGGATGAGGGAAATGGTCGTTCTTTTGATTGATGCATCTTATATGTTGATTACACGCTTAATTTTGGATGTGTTGAGATTTTACGCAAGTCCCCACTTGCCTTGCAAGGGAGTACATACCTCATTGTATTTCGTTGTGAGTTGAAGTGACAGAGAAGGCCCGTTAATTGCCTTTCATCGGATTTTAGTAGTTCAGTTTAGTTTAATTAAATAAAGGTCTTATTTTTGCTCACTTACTTACTTGGGGACGAGTAATGTTTAAGTGTGGGGAGGTTTGATATACGATTAATTTGGACTGTTTCCCCTCTTTATTCTCTTCTCTTTTGTCCTTATTTAATGCGGTTATAGAGTCGGTTTTATTGTATTTTGGCCCTTATTCCGCGTACTCTCATATTATATATTTTCTTCTCATTTTATAGGAAATATGCCAAGACAAGGAAGAGACGGGATGAAAAGCAAGAAACCGTCACTAATCATTTACCTTTACACAAAGATAAGAAAAAGGAGAAAAGAAAAAGAAAAGGAAAGAAAGAAGAAAAAAGAAATAATAAAGAAAAGAAGGAAAACAAAGAAGAAGACAAGGAGATGAAGTTAGCCACCCCTTGCTGCCGGCAGGCACCATCGACGGCAAACCGACCTGGGAGCCACCCCCCACCTGGGCTCGGCTCCGTTCGAGGCACCGGCGGCCGACAAGCTGGCCCCTAATCTTACCCTTTCCCACGAAACAACCAAGGAAGTAGGAAGAGAGGCCTCCCCTGCCTGTCGGCCGATGGCTGGTCTACAGGCAGGGAGCCTTACACTACCAGGCGACGCGACGAAGATGGGAAGAGAAGGGCCCTGCCGGTCGGCCGACGGCCGGTCCGCCGGCAGGGAGTCCATATGCTGCTTGTTTCATGAAATTTAAAGAAAAGGCAGCTATGTCGCGCTACCGCTCGGCCGCTGGTCCGCCGGCAAGGACCAGCTTCAATCGGATCTTGCCCCTTTGTCCTTTGTCCTTTATTTTTAGATTCATTTTTTCCATCAAAGACTATAAATACACCATACCACTTCATATTAGACACCTGATGAGAATATACACTACCATATAGATACCACCTTAGAATATTAGATGAACCCTAGTATTAGTTTAAAGAATATTTCCCTTAATTTGTCCTTAATATTTCTTTACTTAGCAATAGTTAACTCTTATTTCTATTTTGTTATTATTTAAATAAAATTTCTCGACTAGTTTTATGATACAATACTTGGGTTGTACTTTGAAGACAAGAGGAGACTCTTATTTCATTATTAATCCAAGTTTCAATCTTTTGTTACATGGTTGGTACAATTCTTATCTTTATTTCATTTACTTGTCATTTAAATAATCTTTCATGCATGTTTAATTAGTTTACATGTTCAATATGTCTTCTTTTGCTAGTTTCGTATCCAAGTTTTCATCTTTAATGTTTTTCCTTATTAATATGAGTGGGTAGTGTATTACTAAGGTAATGGGGGAGTTAGTGTAGGTTTATAGGTTGATTATGGTAATTGGGTACAAAGATTAAGTCTTTTGGTAGTCTATTTGTTTTGTACACACAAGGTCTTTGATGAAATGCTTGAATGAGTAGTTTAAATTATTTCCATGTGTTTGATGAAATGCTTGAATGTGTTTGGGTGTGTTTTGAATGTTTAAGGGGAGGTTAAGGCGGGCTAGGGCTCGTCTCACACCGGGAGGTGGAGACTTGCCTAGAGACTGTCTTGCATCGAGAGGTGTAGACTTGCCTAGAGACCGTCTTGCACCGAGAGGTGAAGACATATGTAGAGTTACCATTAGGCTAGTTTTAACTTTCATCATAATCAACCTATACTTATATTAATGAACCCATTCACCCCATTCTCTTTTAATCCTTGTTTAATCCTTTCTTGCTTCTTTGCTAGTTTTAGTTATTACATCTAGCTCATCTATAGCATTTGAACTTCCCATCTTCGTCCAAACTAGACTAGATAAAAACAAAATCGGTAGCCAATCCTAACCGTCCTTTGGGTTTGACCTCCTTACCCTACTTCATTAATTAGTTTGGTATTGAGCTTTATAAGTTTTGTTTAGTCGAGGGGCCTGCGACAAACCCTCCGACTAAGGTGAGCTACATTCTCTTGTACACTAGTTTATTAGTGGAGTTAGTGATGTCGATCTGAGAAAGTTCTTTTTATTGATGTGACTATAAGATAGGTTTGTAAAATAGCCCGAAAAGTCGATCAGGATGGCTTTGGTATTTGGAGTAGAGTGTTTAGCTTTCCATATTGCATGTATTTTTCCCTCTCTTTGACCGTAAGCTTTACCCTGTATTCATCTCTTATCCATCTTGATAAGCTTTCTTTTGGGAATAATGTATATCTTTGTTTATCGTTCCTTTGTCGTTGCCCTTCAAATTGATTCTTTGTCGATTTTCTACTCCTAGGACTTCATCCTTGATTTCGCTCTTGCTCTTTCCGATAAGCTTTTGTTGGTATTTGATTTTGTTGTCGGTGAAACTTTATGCTTGTTAACCCTTTTTAGTTACTTTATAGCGACCTTTATATCTCTAAGAATTCGATTTATTTCTATCTGCTTGTTGTGTGTTGATTTTGTTACCATGATTGTGATTGTGATGCTCAAGTTGCCTTTATGTGTGTGAAATGCCTAGTTACCTTGAGTTTTTACTTGGCGAAAATTCCACATTTTTTTTTAATTTTTTATTTATTTTGAATTTCAAATTAATCCTTTTAAAGAGGTTTAAAAAAGGATTTTTCTACTTTCATTTCTGCGAGAGTAGATTTATTTTACTCTTAATATGGATATTTGTGTTTTATCGGATGTTAGAACTCGTTACCGGAGACGTCTAATGACTCGTTCTGCACTTATCAGCGTATGATTTTATTTTAACCTTGTCTTTGCCTTGGAATGTTAGTGTTCTTGTGTGCACGACAAGAGATATTTCGTTCCACGGAAAGAGACTAGTACCTTCGAAAAACTTTTCTTATACATTTTTGGAAAAAAGGTCTTGTTTTTTTTTTGGATGTCAGTGTTCAGAAACCGATTTTTGTCCTTGTAACTTTTATTTTCTGCTTTTAAATTTGGAGGACGAAACTTTTTAAAAAGAGGGTTGATTGTAACACCCCCGATTTTATAATAATGGCTAATTATTTACTAAAGTCGTAAATTTTATAAATTCCTCTTTTACTTTTATTGGTTAAAATATTTTAAATCGATAATTTATTATTACATAGCTTTAATTTAATGTTAAATTGAATTTTAGTATAGTTGGATAAAAATCGTGTCGTTCCCGTCCGTTATGAGTTCATAATCAGACTCTACTCGAAAATCCAAGTGGATCTACCCAATATGAAACTGAGCCTTTTATGTTTCATACTACTAAAATAAACTCATTTATCCCTCCACCTGCTCCTTATTTTTCAGCAACATTGTATCACATTCATCCCTTCCATCAAACCAGAAACTTCCATTAAACCTCCATAACTAAAAAAGCTTAAGACATATAACATTTCTTCGCTTCTCAACTAAATTTCATGATTTTTGTATCGTTTTTCTCCTCTCATTATTCTTTTCCTTTTGATACAATAAAATCCTATCTTCCTCCAACTTTCATAAAACCTATCTTTTAGATCTAATTTTAAGACGGACATAATTTCTTCGTTTCTTAACAGAAAATAATTCCGTTTAGTGTTCCGAAATCCTCTCACAGTCTTCCTTCTTTCTAGGTAATAAAAGATTGAATCTTTGAACTTTTTTAAATTCCATTTTTCCAGAATTTCGGTATTAGCTTCTTACCGTGTTAATTGTCGTCAAAAGGTGGAATGTTGGGTCAAGGAATCCGTAGATGACGATTGCTAGCTTTGAAATTGGTGTCCAGTAGTGTTAAAAAGGTAATGTCGACGGGTTAGTCAATATTACATATCTTTGTGTTTGGATGGTAGATTGAGTGATTATAGATGAAAAGATAGTATCTTAATATTTTGATAATGAAATTGGGTATATTTGTGGACTTCGTAAATAATTTGTGTTGATAACCCTCTTTCTTGTGTGTTTATAGAACTATTATGCCTCATGTGTTGATAACCGCCATACTAGTGTTCATTTGAATGTTTTTTGAAGTTTTGAGTTCATATAAAGTGATTAATCGTGTCATTGAGTGAATATATGAATTAAATGTGTTAATGTTATCATTTAATCATTATTATGCTCATTCCATGTTTCTTATGTCTAAAATATGTTAGTTTTATTATTATTGATAAATTTCCATGTTAGTTTAATGATTTTGTGGTCAACTTTGAAGTTGGAGCGATTTGGGTAAAGTTGCGGTTTTGTGTTGTTCGTGATTCTTGTAATCGATCGTTGTATGATCGTGTCTAATGCATAAATGAGGGTTGGGAATCCTTCTTTGGTAGTTAAATGTTCATTTGAGGTGTTATAATGAGTATTAATATATTTAAATAAGTTACATGAAATTGGAATGAAAATGGGAAAAAGAAAAGCAAGTTTGGAAATCGTCTTTATGAAGGGTCAACTTGAAATGATCATATCTCGCCTAATATACATGATATTAATGTAATTAAATTTTGAAGGGTTAGATTATCCTCTTACGGTTCTAACGGTAGGTCACACGCCCTTAAAGACCAAGAAATGAGGGAGATATGACAATTTTACGAAAAGTGGTCCACAATGCACTAATCCGCGCCTATCTTTTTGGCCGTGCTTATCTCTTCCAGAGAATGCTATGCCGTGCACAACTTACCATGCACATCTTTTTATGACGTTCTTATCTCTTCCAGAGAGGAAGGAGCCGTGCTCCACTCACAATTCTTATATTTTTTAGCCGCGCTTATCTACAATTTAAGCATGGTTGGTCGCGTCTCTAAACCCTATTTTCTTGCCTTGTCTTGTTGTTTTTACCTTATACCTTTGTTCTAATGCTTATTTGTGAAATGACCCTTTTTATTATTGGAATACAGTGCTTATACCCTAATCACATGTTTAATGACGGTTCATGGATGATTTCTTATGCATATTTGTCTTACCCTTGTTTTAGATGGTTCCAAAGATGTTGTTTTGGATGGGCTTTATGTTTCTTGTTACCTATTCTTCTTAAACCTTGTCTTATGCTTATGTATCATATATTGACTTTTGTTTATCATTGTTACATTTATCTTACACCTCATTCACATGTTTGATGTCGGTTTTGGATATTTCACTTATTTGAGTCATGTGCATCTAGAATTGTGATTGAGTGGTACTTGTTGGATGATGTGGGACTCTCATTTCCCGTTTTTACCCTTATACTCGTTAGAATTTATGCCGGAGTTGTGATAACCCTCGCGAATGCGGAAATAAAATATAACAAGCATGTGATTTATATAGCGGAAAATACAGTGTTTTAAAAACTTTTTACATGCCAAGATAAAATACGAGTAATGTCAAATAAATACAACCTAAAATAGAATATACTACAAAGAGACGAAGTCTCTCAAAATGTTATCCAATATCAAAGTTATTAGAAAACTAGCTAAACATCGTCTAGGGGTGAATCGTCAAGGACAACGCCCGCTAGCTCACACCCAAACCCAAAATACAACAAGCAAAAATCCATCCAAGCAAGCAACCTGTTCATCCATGAAAAACATGAACGCCACAGTCAGTGGGGAGTAACTCCGAGTTCTCCCAGCCATATCACAAATAACATACTTAAACTGAAATACGAAAGTAGAAGCTTGCATATATAATTATACATGTGAAATACGAGAAGAATAAATAGACAAATCAATATATAAAGATATCGGTACATGAAATACAAAACCGTAACCATCATATTATAGATAGACTCGGGGAAGACACTCTTAGGCAACCATACACTCACTAGGGCTTGCATCTCACCGTTAGCGGCATAAGCTTGATAAGATTGAGACTCGACAAACAAACCACACCAAGTCATCCAACGATCACAAATAATCAATTATATAATCATCCATCCAAACGTACGAATACGTTGACAACATCTCCCACGGTAAATGACATGCACTAGCACCGTGTACATGGCAAGTATGATAAAAATCGCATCCACGGGATAAACATTTCCCTGAACGCGTGCACAATTAACATTTCGTATATGTAGACTAATTTCTACCTGGTAGAACGACGATAATAATACGGTCCTAACCTAAACATGGCCAGACTCTCGGAATCACATTTTCCGATTCGACATGCGATATACATTTCGCATCCAAGACTCGGTCAACCATAGAAGCTGAGTACCCCAAATTCGGTCAACCTCCACGAAAGAGGCGGAAAAGAGCACAAGCATCATAACAAGCGGTACGCTACATGCAATGACACCACCTCGCAAGTATACAACATTTGACGGCCGCGTCGATCAACGCAAAGCGTTCGCCTCTCAACAACATCGTCATATGCCCAGTAACACATGCAATTAAGCAGTAAGGATACACTCCTCGTTCCGAGATTCCAACCTTACGAGTGAGGAGGTAGCCGGGAGAATGAGAGTTCATAGTACATAAAAAATAGTGCTCAAACCATAACATATGTAAAACCGACTCAAAGTGGGATATATCAAAACCGTCACAAAACATGCGATACAAGCAAAAGGAATAACATATATTCTAAACATGAATATTTAAAGTCATTACGTAAATTTATACGATAAACGAACCATGCGAACTATTATAAATGAAAGTTTAAGAAAGAAAAGTAAAGAGAAAACCAGCGTGTGCCAGCCGGTCGGGTGGACCGGCTGCCGGCTACCCGGCTGGGACCATAGTCACACTTGAAAACCAATGAATATACAGCGTGTCTCAGCAGGTCAAAGGGACCGGCTGGCGGCTACCCGGCTGGGACCATAAGTCACTTGAGAAAAAGAAGGAAATATAGGATGTGTCTTAGCCGGTCGGCCGGCTGAGACATACGTCATACCAAATTATTATGTAACAATAATAAAACAACATCCAACTCCCAGTCGGCCGGCTAGGACAGAATATGCACGAAATCCATTGCTTAACATCAATGAACATCAACCAACATCAATTATCATCATTAATCACCAATACTCATTAACAATTATCAACTAACAACAACCATTATCAACAACAAAAATCCTAGGACTAATCATCCTATTAAAAATACGATTACTAACATCAAAAACACATTAAAAACACGTAAAGATATCGAGTAACCTTTCACCGTTACCTTTTCGCGTCTTCAATCCTCGTCTAGGTCCTCCTCTACTAAGTAGTAGTCTTTGTCGAGGTCTTGAAGGTCTCTACCTACAATTAGACAATAAAAGATTAATATAATTCACCTTTGAGAAAGACGGATAAATTGAAAAGTGAGAAAGACGGTAATTTTATTACCAATTAAGATAGAGGACGATGAGAGGGAAAGATTTAGACGAAAATTAGCGGATTTGAACAAGTAACGAAGGAGTAGTGTCGATCTTGAGCTTGATCAAAATGGAGCTTAGGTTTTGGTGGTTACTTGGTGAGGAAGAAGGAGTAAGTGGAAATTGAGTGAGTTAGGGTTTAAAGGAGTATAAGGGAGTAAGTGGAAAAATATGGGAAAAAGCCCATAAGCGCCTTAAGACGTAACTCACTCGGAATTTCGAGTAAAGTCCGAAAACGAACTCGGAAATTCTAAACTAGACACGGGAAGTTTAATTCTAGACCAAAACTTAAATTTTGCTGAAAAGTATCCGTATAATATTTTTAATATAAAAATAGGGTACATTTGCGGATGTTACAATCACCCCACCTTTTAAAAAGTTTCGCCCTCGAAACTTGAGTGAAAGAAGGATACCTTAATTGAATAGGCTTGGATATTTAATACGCATAGAAGCTTCCGTTTCCCAAGTCTCTTCTTCAACATTAGCACATCTCCACAAAATTTTCACTAAAGGCACCACTTTACTTCTCAACTTCTTATCCTTGCGATCTAGAATGCGGATCAGCTTCTCTTCAAAGGAAAAATTCGGTTCAAGCTCGGGCATTTCCGCTTGAAATGGCTTGGATCACTAATGTACATCCTCAATTGAGAAACATGGAAGACATTATAAAATTTAGTCAAATTCGGGGGCAAGCCCAACTTGTAAGCTACGGCACCAATCCTTTTCACAATATCAAAGGGTCCAATATATTTCGGGCTCAATTTGCCCTTTACCCCAAACCTTTTAACACCCTTCATCGGAGATACTTTCAAGAACACTTTATCTCCAACTTCGAATTCTAACGGTCTTCTTCGGACATCGGCATAAGATTTTTCTCGGTCTTGAGCGGCTTTCATTCTATCACGAATGACTTTCACATGATCAAAGGTTTCAACAAGAACATCGGGACCTAAGTCACGAACATCACTCAATTGATTCCAACAAATAGGACTTCGGCATTTTCTTCCATAGAGAGCTTCAAAAGAGGCCATCCTGATCGAGGCATGATAACTAATGTTGTAAGAAAACTCCACCAACGGTAGACTCTTTTCCCAACTAGATTGGAAGTCGAGTGCACAAGCCCTAAGCAAGTCTTCTAAAGTCTGGATAGTTTTCTCGGTCTGACCATCGGTAGCGGCATAAAACGCGGTACTCATCAACAATTTACTACCCATGGCTTCTTGTAAGGCCTTCCAAAATCTCGAACAAAATATCGGATCTCGGTCGGATATGACTTCCTTGGGAACACCATGGTATCTAACGATCTCATCAAAATAGGCTTTCTCTAGTCGATTTAAACTCGAAGTCTCTTTGATCGGAATGAATCTAGCACACTTGGTCAAATGATCAACAATAACCCAAACGACATCTTTACTTCCAACGGTCCTTGGCAAAGCCATGACAAATTCCATAGAAATAGATTCCCACTTCCATAGTGGAATATCCAAAGGTTTTAGCAATCCACCGGGTCTCTTGTGTTCAATTTTCACTTGTTGGCAAGTAAGACATCTTCCAACATATGACACAACATCGCCTTTCGAATTCGGCCACCAAAATTGGAGCTTCAAGTCTTTATACATTTTATCACCCCCGGGGTGGATAGAATAAGGAGAAAGGTGAGCTTCCTCAAGAACTCGCTTTCTCAAGTCTAGAGCATTAGGCACAAACAAATGGTCATGGAGTCGAAGGACACCTTTGTCATCAAACTTGAAGTCTTTAGCTTTTCCTTCTAGAAGCTTGGCTTGAATAAACTTGTAGGTAGGATCATAAACTTGGTTTTCACGGATCTCGCAGAGAAAAACAGGTTCGGCAACCATAACACCAACATAATCAAATCCACGCTCCACGAATTCCAACTTCAACTTTCGAAACTCGGCACAAAGATCATCGGGTAATACCCACATTGTATTCAATGCATGAGAAGATTTCCTACTAAGAGTGTCGGCAACAACATTAGCCTTCCCTTCATGGTATAGCAACTCAAAATCATAATCCTTCACCAATTCCAACCACCTTCTTTGTCTCATATTCAACTCCTTTTGAGTAAATATGTACTTCAAACTTTTTTGATCAGTGAATATGCGACAATGAACACCAATAAGATAATGTCTCCACACTTTCAAGGCATGGACAACGGCGGCTAATTCCAAATCATAAGTAGGGTAGTTCACTTCATGAACTCTCAACTGTCTCGAGCCATAAGCAACCACTTACCTAGTTTGCATAAGTACACAACCCAATCCCATCTTGGAAGCATCAGAATAGACGTCAAAGTCCACGCCATCTTCAGGCAAAGTCAACACCGGGGCGGTAGTCAACCTTTTCTTTAACTCTTGAAAAGCGGCTTCACAAGCTTTATTCCATACGAACTAGGTTTCTTTCTTCAACAATTGGGTCATCGGTCTAGCAAGCTTTGAGAAATCTTTGACAAATCTACGGTAATAACCCGCTAAACCAAGAAAACTTCGGACTTCTCTAACATCGGTCGGACTCTTCCAATCAACCACAGCTTTAATCTTCGAAGGGATTACCATCACACCTTCTTTAGAAACTACATTTCCAAGAAAGGACACTTTAGGTAACCAAAATTCACACTTGGAGAATTTGGCAAACCACTTTTGACGACGAAGGACACCCAAAATAGTCCTTAGATGAATAGCATGCTCTTCTTCGGTCTTGGAGAAAATAAGAATGCGTCAATGAAAACCACCACACACTTGTCAAGGTACTCACTAAATGTGCGGTTCATTTGATCCATGAAAATAGCGGGAGCATTAGTCAATCCAAATGGCATCACCTTGAACTCAAAGTGACCATATCTTGTACTAAAAGCGGTCTTCGGTATATCGGCATCACGAACGGGAATCTGGTGATATCTTGATCTTAAATCAATCTTGGAAAAAGTAGAAGCACCCTTTAGTTGATCGAGCAAATCTTCAATTCTTGGCAAAGGATACCTATTCTTGATTGTAATTCGGTTCAACTCACGGTAGTCAATACAAAGTCTCATAGAACCATCTTTCTTCTTCACAAAGAGAACGGGAGCACCCCAAGGCGAGGCACTTGGTCGAATTAAACCTTTTTCAATCATATCATCAAGTTGCTTCCTTAACTCTTTCAACTCGGTTGGAGCCATACGTTAAGGAGCTTTAGCTATGGGTCCGAATCCAGGTACAAGATCAATGGAAAACTCAACATCACGCTCGGGAGGGATCCCGGGCAAGTCTTCGGGGAATACATCAACAAAATCACGAACTATAGGCACATCTTCAATATTTGGTAAAGCGATAGTAGTAGAAGTCACAATACACAAGTATGCTTGGTGACCCTTTCTTACCATACTCACCAACTTCATTGCGGAAATCAAAGACACAACCACTCGGGAATGAGATCCTATATAGGTTATTCTAACCCATAAAGGACTCTTTAAATAAATCTTTTGATCTCTACACTCGAATCTAGCATGGTACAACGCTAACCAATCAAGACCTAGAATTACATCAAACCCTCCTAGAGGAAACTTAAGGAGATTAGCGGGAAAGATAGTACCCGCAATAGAGATTGGAACATTAGGATAAAGAGTAGAACAAGAGATAATTTCTCCGGATGGTAAGGATATGGGAGTATCCTCACTAGAAGTAGGCTCGATTGATAATTTATCAACATAAGTTGAAGACACAAAGGACATAGAAGCACCAGTATCAAATAGAATAAGACACGGTTGCTCTAAGATTGAGAACATACCCGTAATTATCTCCGGATGAGCATCGGTTTCGGCTTGGCTTAGAACGAAGATAGACCCCTTGGGTTTGGCAATTGGAGGGGGAAACTTCCGATCGGGGCAATCATCATAACGGTGACCCGTCTTTTGGCAAAAGAAACAAACATAACGTCGATTGAAACATGCTACACCGGGGTGGTGTGGTTGTCTACAATGGCTACATAAGCGACCTTGAGCTTGAGGAGGAGCATAGGGCTTATGAGCCACGTTAGAAGTAGCTCGGGGAATGAAAGGAGCGGGAGCTCTTGCATTTGCATTTGGGGGAGGATTGAATCTCCTCTTGTTGGCATAAGAATTGGAAGACGAAGGAGTAAACGACCTTTTCCCATAGAAATTTCGCCTAGGAGTGAAGGAAGGAGGGGAACTCTTCATCATTGCTACATCTTTGATAGGCTTCATGGAGTTCTCGGCCCATAGTGCCTCATCATACGATTCTCCAAAGGAGGTAGAATTTCTCCTCACTTTGCTTTGGAGTACAGCACTAAGCTTGTTGTGGTAATAGAAAGCTATGTCCTCATCATCCTTGATGAGCCTCGGTGCGAAATCAGCAAGCTTGTTAAATTGGGTGGTGAAGTCTTGTGCCGTCAAGTCACCTTGTTTGAAATCAATGAATTCCTTGAGCCTTTGTTGCTTGAGCTCCTTAGGATTAAATCGGCCTTCTACAAGAGCCATGAAGCATTCCTAGTTGAAGTCGGCTTCCAGAGCAGCGGTGGGATTAGTAATCGCCCACGAATTGTCAGCTTCCCTCACTAAGAAGTGCTTAGCAATCCTGACCTTGTCCTCTTCACGGACTTGGTATAAGTCAAATTTCTTCTCCATCTCTCGAAACCATTCCGAGAGCTCGGTAGGGTCCGACTCTCCACCATAAGGTGTAATCTTACTCCTGGCTATCTGGCTAGCCACCCAAGCGTAACCTCCATGGTGATTGTCTTCTCTATGAGGAGGGACTTTCTCGGCGTGAGCGTTAGCCGCATCTTGTTGGTTTCTCAGCACTTGAGTAAGAGCCTCAAGAATGACGTTCTCCACTACTCGAGGTCTAACCATCTTCATAAGAGACAAAAACAAATCACGTTAATCCTAACACTTAGCATAAACAAATAGACTACCAAGTAAAGTCCTTAATGTTTACCCATCTCTCATTTATTATTTCAAGGTCAAGTAATTTAAGTTTAGGGTTCACGTGTGTGCGTCTGGAGCGTCATAGGCTCTAATACAAACTGTGACAACCCTCGCGATAGCGGAAATAAAACATAACAAGCATGCGATTTATATAGCGGAAAATACGATATTTTTAAAACCTTTTTACATGCCAAATTAAAAGTATGAGGAATGTCAAATAAATACAAACTAAAATAGAATATACTACAAAGAGACGAAGTCTCTCAAAATGTTATCCAATATAAAAGTTATTAGCAAACTAGCTAAACATCGACTAGGGGTGAATCGTCAAGGTCAACGCCCGCTAGCTCACCCCCGAACCCAAAATACAACAAGCAAAAATCCATCCAAGCAAGCAACCTGTTCATCCATGAAAAACATGAAGGCCACAGTCAGTGGGGAGTAACTCCGGGTTCTCCCAGCCATATCACAAATAACATACTTAAACGGAAATACGAAAGTAGAAGCATGCATATATAATTATACATGTGAAATACGAGAAGAATAAATAGGCAATTCAATATATAAAGATATCAGTACATGAAGTACAAAACCGTAACCATCATATTATAGATAGACTCGGGGAAGACACTCTTAGGCAACCATACATTCACTAGGGCTTGCATCTCACCGTTAACGGCATAAGCTTGATAAGATTGAGACTCGACAAACAAACCACACCAAGTCTTCCAACGATCACAATTAATCAATCATATAATCATCCATCCAAACGTACGAATACGTTGACAACATCTCCCACGGTAAATGACATGCACTAGCACCGTGTACATGGCAAGTATGATTAAAATCGCATCCACAGGATAAACATTTCCCTGAACGCATACTCGATTAACATTTCGTATATGTAGTCTAATTTCCTCCTGGTAGAATGGCGATAATAATACGGTCCTAGTCTAAACCTGGCCAGACTCTCGGAATTACATTTTCCGATTAGACATGCGATAAACATTTCACATCAAAGACTCGGTCAACCATAGAAGACGAGTACCCCAAATTCGGTCAACCTTCACGAAAGAGGCGGAAAATAGCACAAGCATCATAACAAGCGGTACGCTACATGCAATGACACCACCTCGCAAGTATACAACATTTGATGGCCGGGTCGATCAACGCAAAGCGTTCGCCTCCCAACAACGTCGTCATATGCCCACTAACACATGCAATTAAGCAGTAAGGATACACTCCTCATTCCGAGATTCCAACCTTACTAGCGAGGAGGTAGCCGGGGGAATGAGAGTTCATAACACATAACAAATAGTGCTCAAACCATAACATATGTAAAACCGACACAAAGTGGGATATATCAAAACCATCACAAAATATGCGATACAAGCGAAAGGAATATCATATATTCTAAACATGAATATTTAAAGTCATTACGTTAATTTATACGATAAACGAACCATGCGAACTATTATAAATGAAAGTATAAGAAAGAAAAGTAAAGAGAAAACCAGCGTGTGCCAGCCGGTCGGGTGGACTGGCTGCCGGCAACCCGGCTGGCACCATAGTCACACTTGAAAACCAATGAGTATACAGCGTGTCTCAGCCGGTCAAAGGGACCGGCTGCCGACTACCCAGCTGGGACCATAAGTCACTTGACAAAAAGAAGGGAATATAGGATGTGTCTCAGCTGGCGGCTGACCGGCTGCCGGTCGGCCGACTGAGACATGCGTCATACCAAATTATTACGTAACAATAATAAAACAACAGCCAACTCCCAGCCGGTCAGCTGTCCGGCGGTCGTTCGACAGGCTGGGATAGAATATGCACGAAATCCATTGCTTAACACCAATGAACATCAACCAACATCAATTATCATCATCAATCACCAATACTCATTAACAATTATCAACTAACAACAACCATTATCAACAACACAAATCCTAGGACTAATCATCCTATTCAAAATACGATTACTAATATCAAAAACACATTAAAAACACGTAAAGATATCTAGTAACCCTTCACCGTTACCTTTTCGCGTCTTCAATCCTCGTCTAGGTCCTCCTCTACTAAGTAGTAGTCTTTGTCGAGGTCTTGAAGGTCTCCACCTAGAATTAGACAATAAAAGATGAATATAATTCACCTTTGAGAAAGACGGATAAATTGAAAAGCGAGAAAGACAGTAATTTTATTATCAATTAAGATAGAGGACGATGAGAGGGAAAGATTAAGACGGAAATTAGTGAATTTGAGCAAGTAATGAAGGAGTAGAGTCGATATTAAACTTGAAAAATATGGAGCTTAGGTTTTTGGTGGTTACTTGGTGAAGAAGAAGGAGTAAGTGGAAATGAGGGAATTAGGGTTTAAAGGAGTATAAGGGAGTAAGTGGAAAAATATGGGAAAAAGCCCATAAGCGCCTTAAGACGTAACTCACTCGGAATTTCGAGTAAAGTCCGAAAACGAACTCGGAAATTCTAAATTAGACACGGGAAATTTAAATCTAGACTAAAACTAAAATTTCGCTGAAACGTATCCGTATAATATTTTTAATATAAAAATAGGGTACATTTGCGGTTGTTACAGGAGCGATATGGTTAAATTCTTTTGTTCTTGCACATATGTTAGTGGGAATATGACGACGTTGTTGGGAGGTGAACGCGTAGCGTTTATCGACTTGACCGTCAAATGTTGTATTCTTTTCACGTGGTGTCATTATATGTAGCGTACTTGCTTGAAATTTGCTTAATTTCTCATCTCTGTTGACCGTACTGCTTGAGTATGAGTACTTGTTATTGTGACAACCTTTCTCGTTGGCTATACTATCGTGATTGGGATGCTCATTCTCTGTCCGCCTCTGCCGTTGACCGTACTGCCAGATTTGGAATACTCGGCTTCTGTTCTGTCGACCGAGTCTCGGATGTGTGCACGCTTAGCCACATGTCGAATCGGGTACACATCTTGTCCCGATAGTCTGGCCAGATTTAGACTAGGACCGTATTATTATTGTAGTCCTACCGGGAGGATAGGGTAGTCTTGTCTTGCAATGTACATATGCTAGTGCATTTCAATTACCGTGAGAGTGTGTTTGATTCACATGATGTTTGTTGGATATGTATTGGATGATTGGATGCCTATTGTTATCTTGTGTGTCACGTCTCGAACCTCTTCGATTATATGGTTACCAACGGTGAGACCCAAGCCGTTAGTGGCGATATAGTTTCCAAGGTGAGTCTCCCTAGTCATTGTTTACATTATGATCATATCATTGTTACTCCTCACATTCTTATATTGTTTTAAAGAAATGTTACCGTTGTAATAGGCATGATATCTATATAAGTATGATGTTGTATGCTTACATGTTCTAATAATGTTCGTTTTAATGTGATATGGCTGGAAGAACTTCGAGTTACTCCGAAGTGATTGTGACATTCATTTTTAATAAATGAACAGGTTGCAGGATTGTGTTTACATGTGGTTGTGACGAGTGAGTTAGGGAGCGTTGTACTTACAGCGATTCACCCGTAGCGTGTAGTCTATTGTAGTTTTTATTATATTATTTGTGTTTTATCAAGGGATTGGTTTTGGTTTTATAATATAATGATATTCGCGGTTTGATTCTAAAGTTTTTAAAATGTCGTATTTCCGCTGTAAATCTATGTGTTTACTTTACTGCATTATCGCTAGTTGTCATAGTAGGGACTATTTTGTCTACGATGTGCCCTGGATACGGCGTTGTGCTAGTTGATGACACCGTGATTGGGGGTTGTGGTGCGTTACTTGATGGCATCAGATATGTGTGATGATTGATTGTATTACAATTCCGATTTTAATTAAATTGATTATGTATATGTTAGCTGACCATGCTTTGGAATTTTTTCGTAGCCCTACCATGATTCATTCGACATTTCCGAGGAATGGTGAGTAGTTGTCTAGAAGGTATTGATGATATGATGATGATTGGAGACTATGAAATTGGGATTAGACGCAATCGATGATTTGTACATTAGTTCGTAGAGGAGTTGTATTTATTTTTGTAATTGGCCGACCTTAATTTTTATTTGGGCATTTATTTAATATATGTAAACTAAAGTCGTGTTTTGAGATTATCAACTTTCTATGCACTATCTTGGGAAACGAAGCCCTGGGACTTCGTCTTACTCAGAGTGCCTAGGTTAAGGCTCCCGGGCGAGACATTATTTTATCACAAAATCACTTAACAATCTATTCGAAAATACTATCACCTTTTCTCAACTCTTTGTTAGTTAACTATGTCCTTTGCATCTCTGACACTTACCTCAATTATATGATCCTCCAAGTATTCATCTTCCACTTGTCTATTTCTAACTAAAAATTTCCCAATACCAATCATTTCATGAATTTATAAATATCATCCCCTTTTTTTTCTTTGTTATTCTAGTGCTTCAATTATTTCTTTGCTTCACCAATTCGCTATTTATACTTATTCCAATTCGCACCAATTACAATTACTCATTATTCCAAATATTCAGTTTCACTATCTAGTCCTCCAATAACGCGACTACCTTCTTATTATTTCAAGATTTAAACCTCGACAACACGTTGCTACAATCTTCTAATCATACTCAATAAATGTTACTCTTATCAATCTATTTTCCTTCATTTGCTATTAATATGCCCAAACAACAACGAAAGTCATCATATATTATTACTTTTCATCCTTACCGTATCTCAGAACGATGCTTACCTCATATCATACTTTCCAAAATAGTTCATTTCCACAATTGTCTCTTAGTTATCCGGCTCTCCATAAAAACAATATCCATTCGTATTTACACATCGAACAGACTAAGCTCGCTAGGTACCATTATCATTACATTCCTCTATATTGGTCCTCATCGCATATATCCCTAATCAACTCAAACATTTCTATTTTTCTTAAACACATTTATCCTTATAACCATTCATTTCCCTCTTCTAAATCTGCAATTGATACTTCCCCTTTCTCCCGTTATCATGTGATCATATAAACACGTACGCCTCTACACATTACTCCACTCACAACATCATTACACTACCACATAGTACAAAACCAGCTCCTTCCCCTCACAAGGTTCAACAATCTACTCATCTCAATCAGATTTAACCATACACATTTCTCACAAAACAGCAGAACCATGGGGAACATTATTCCCTTATAGAATCCTCAAACTCACTCTCCAAGACGACACTTCTTTACACATATGAAAAATATGAAACAACTTAGCACACACAACAGTACATGAACAAAACAATTCCACAATTGGATCGAACAATATATATATAGAGGCAAGTTATAATGAGTCCACCTTCAAAATTGAGTCCATGAGTCCTCATCTTGCCCTTTGGATGAAAGAGATGGCGGCGGAAGAAGGCGGGCAGGGAGGAGGTGGAAGGGATGAGGAGGAGGTGGAGGAGAGAAGGCGAGCAGGTGGCGGCGAAGGATGAAGGCAAGGAGGATGAGGCCGGTGGAGTAGAGGCGGCGGCGAGGAGAGCGGTGGAGCTGTTTGGAGGAGGAAGGCGGACGGCGAAGGGAGTAGGTGAAAGTCAAATTTATATAGTTTAAATCACATTTTTATTTAAAGTTACACAAAAATTCAAATTATTAAAGTTACATAAATTTGTCTTAAAATTACATAAATTCAAATTTATATAGTTTAAATCACATTTTTATTTAAAGTTACACAAAAAAAGGTTGAAGTTACATAAATAATTATTAAAGTTACACTCGGAATGTAGGTGAAAGTCATTAAAACTTACTCATTTTATTCTAATCTTGTCCCTTCATTTTGTTCTAATCTTGTCCATTCATTTTTCTTTTAATCTTAGCCTTCCATCTTGTTCTAATCTTGTCCCTCCATCTCTTTCATCCAAAGGGCAAGATCGATGAGGACTCATGGACTCAATTTTAAAGGTGGACTCATTATAACTTGACTCTATATATATATATATATATATATATATATATATATATATATATATATATATATGGGCGGGATCTGGTACGAACTAATGTTCCATACGAACTGTACGAATATAAAAAAGGTATCTTATCAGCAAAACATATTCAAAGGCTGTGATTAAATCACCCCACCAACCTTAACCCCTTTCCCCATTCATTCAATAATGTCTTCTTCATTCCCAATACATCAGCCATCACCTTGTCGGAGACACTAGCTCTCGCCGGAATATCGATTGGTGTCATAAAGTCCTGTCGTTCGACGCCGACACTTCCATGCCCACGTTCTTCTCACCGTGTGCCACCATTTTATCTTCGATTTTGTAGAACCATTGGTGATGACGCCACCGGCAATCTATCCATAAAACGCCAGCGACGTCAACAAGATGCACATCTCCGCGTTTTTATGGTGGTCGTGGTGCACAAAGTGGGTAGGTGGTTGCACCAGAGTGCGCTATTGAGTTGTGTCTTGTATGTGGTGGTATCAAAAATACTGGTCGACGATGGTTAGTCCGGTTGTTCACAGCCGTCACCTGGGACGTTGAAGGTGGCATCGATTGAAGAATGGCGACGGTGATGGTCGATTGGTTTGGTGAGCATCGCGTAAGTTTATGATTTTAAAGCTAATGGCAAAACGTCTAAACACTTCTCGAGTGATGATTAAAAAGCTGGAGTTGATGCTCCTCCCAGTCTCTCACATTTGACTTTACTACATTAAAGTTGCATATTTTAATATTTAGATAATAATGATCAAGTTAACATTGTTGAACTTTAGATATGCTCTAAATCAATTGAACTAAATGACTAATTAAATACTCCGTATTTGACTATCTCGTTGTATAGATATAAAACTTCATCTGACACTTGATCCACTCTAGCTTTAAATGGTCCGCAAAGTTCTTTGAAAATACTATCAATAACAAAAGTCAAACATGATCCAATTTTTCCAAGGTAAATAGCAAAGTACACGAATGTATAGCTTGTCAGATGTGTGTAATTAACCATGGAAATGAGGGTAGCTAAAAAGGTGAAATTAATGTACTAGCAAGATAAAGGTACATAATTAGCAAGTTAAAGGTATGTATCGAGGATGGTAAAGGAGTATATCTACCAAGGTAAAAGAGTGTATCTAGGTTGTTAGTGATATGTATCTAGCATGGTAAATGAGTGTATCTAACAAGGTAAAATAATGTACGGAGTATATAGGTTGTTAGCGATATGTATCTAGCAAAGTAAATGATTATATTTAGCTTTCTGGAGATATGTATCTAACAAGGCAAAGGAGTGTATCTAGGTTGTTAACGATATGTATATAGCAAGGCAAAGAAATGTGTATCCAGCTTACCGGAGATATGTATCTAGCTAGGTAGACGATTGTATCTAGCTCACCGGAGATATGTATCTAGCAAGGCAGACGAGTGTATCTAGCTTACTGGAGATATGTATATACCAAGGCAGACGAGTGTATCTAGCTTAGCGAAGATATGTATCTAGCAAGGCAGACGAGTGTATCTAGCTTACCGGAGATATGTATCTAGCAAAGACGAGTGTATCTAGCTTACCGGAGATATGTATCTAGCAAAGACGAGTGTATCTAGCTTACCGGAGATATGTATCTATCAAGGCAGACGAGTGTATCTAGCTTACCGGAGATATGTATATAATAAGTTAAAAAAGTATATCTAATCTATTAGAGAGCCCGGTAAAAGAGGGTATCTATCTTGCCATCTACTACCTTCTTTCAACTCCACTCTACCATATTCAATTTTGTACACTATTCATGTCTAAGCTTCTAATTGCAATTTTCTCTCAATTAATAAGTGAAAATATATTCATGTGTGATCTTGTTTGATTCGTCTTTACGAGTACATTAAAAATATCAAACTTTTATAATTTTTTCAAATACGTAACTAACATATTTAGCACGTAAAACACACGTTGACAAACGTGAAAAAGTAAAATGGTAGAGTGAAATTGAATGTAGGAATTGTAACGTTCCACTACTTATCGTCTCAAAAAGAATTCTAAATAATCCAGAGCTTCACATTCACCAAAGTGGTTACTTTAAATTTTAAAAAGTCATTAAATATTGGAGAAGATAAATGAGAGTATGTAGGCTGATAATCAAGCTTAAAGAATAAAGGTACACCATACAAATGTGAACTATACAACTAGGAATATAATATAAGGCAGAATAAAAGTCATCATTGATTTCAGATGTTGTTAGCTTCAGGAAGGATGGAGCTCGCCTTATCAAGGGATCATTGATGGAAATACGAAATAAATGTCAGACATCCACCGACGGCCACAAGTAAACACGCGGAAACCGCAACCAATCAAACAACGCCGACAGCAATAGTGAAACTTTAGTCCATAGTAGTGAAACTTTAGTCCATACTAGTGAAACTTTAGTCCATAGTAGTGAAACTCTAGTACATAGTAGTGAAACTCTAGTACGTACAAGTGAAACTCTAGTACGTACAAGTGAAACTCTAGTACGTAGTAGTGAAACTCTAGTACGTAGTAGTGAAACTCTAGTACGTACTAGTGAAACTCTAGTACATAATAGTATAACTTCAGTCCATACTAGTGTAATTTTAGTTCATAATTTTGAATCTTTAGTCAAAAAATAAAATATAAAAAAATGAGAAGTTAAAAAATAGAAAAACATTGGTGGTGGTTATTAAAAAAAAATATGAGATCTAGAAATTTTAAAAATGAAAACCAAGATTAAAAAAAAGAAAGTGAATCTGAAAAATGAAAAAGATCTAGAAATCTGAAAAAATGAGAAATAAACGTAAGAAATCTGAAAAAAAACCTGGATAAACTAAATAATTAATAACGAATCTGAAAAAAAGGTTAGTAAAAAACGAATCTAACATAAAACATAGATTTGAAATAAAAAATAAAAAAACATAACAAATCTGAAAAATAAAAAACGAGATTTGAAATAGCGGTAGTTTTTAACCTTTTTTCAGATCTAAAACGAGATTAAATAAATTTGATGATACAAATTAAAAAAAACAACCACCAACAAAATAAAAAAAACAAGGAAACAATAAAAAAAACATCAGATTATGAAGAAAAATTTTTAAAAATAAAAAAGAGAACTAAATATGAAATCAAATCTGAAAAGAAAAAAAAAAAAAGAAAAAAAGAGAGGAGGAGGGACGCGGGGGAAGAGGGAGGCAGAGGAGGAGGGAGGCGGGGGAGGAGGCAGGCGGAGGAGGAGGAAGGCGGGGGAGGAGGCAGGCGGAGGAGGAGGAAGGCGGGGGAGGAGGCAGGCGGAGGAGGAGGAAGGCGGGGGAGGAGGCAGGCGGAGGAGGAGGGAGGCGGAGGAGGAGGGAGGCGGACGGACCCGGAGCAGGGCGGCGGAGCAAGGGGAGGCGGGAGCATGGCGGCGTCGGGGGAGGGGACCGGTGGGGGTGGGGGTGGGGGTGGTGGACCGGTGGGAGAGGGTTAGGGTTTTTTTTCTTTGGTTTTTTTTTTTAAAGAGGATGTTAGAGAGAGAAAGGAGGTAGAAAGAGAATGAGAAATGTGAAAATGAAAGAAGATGAGTGAAAAAGGGTATATATATTAGGGTTTGAAGAGATTGGATTGTGTGTGTCTCACAATCTTGACCCTCCATTTTGTTTTAATCCTAGCCATTCATCCTCTTGATCCAATGGCTTGGATTAGGACTCAAGGACTCAAAGTTAAGGAAAGACTCATTTGAACCTAACTCTATATATATATATATATATATATATATATATATATAGAGGCAAGTTACTAAGCGTCCACCTTCAAATTGAATCCATGAGTCCTCATCTTGCCCTTTGGATGAAAGAGATGGCGGCGGAAGAAGGCGGGCAGGGAGGAGGTGGAAGGGATGAGGAGGAGGTGGAGGAGAGAAGGCGAGCAGGTGGCGGCGAAGGATGAAGGCAAGGAGGATGAGGCCGGTGGAGTAGAGGCGGCGGCGAGGAGAGCGGTGGAGCTGTTTGGAGGAGGAAGGCGGACGGCGAAGGGAGTAGGGGAGCAGTGGCGGTCCGGCTGGTGATGGCGGCGCGCGGAAGAAGAGAGGCGTGGAGGAGGAGGTGGCGGTATTGGGTGAAGGTGTCCGGTGGGTGGTGTTTGGTGGGTGGTGGGTGGTTTTAGTTTGTTGTTTTTTTTTTAAGGATTTAAGAGAGAGAAGGGAGGTAGAAAGAGAAAAGGGATATGTGAAAATGAGAAAAAAAAGTGAGGAAATAGTATTTATATTAGGGTTTGAGGGATTGGATTGGGTGTGTCTCTTAATCTAAGCCTTTCATTTTGTTTTAATCCTAGCCCTTCATTCTCTTGATCTAAGGGCTTGGATTAGGACTCATGGACTCAAAGATAAGGGGTAGACTCATTTGAACCTACCTCTATATATATATATATATATATATATATATATAGATAGGTTCTTGTGAGTCCACCCTTTTTTTTGAGTCCATGAGTCCTCATCCTAGCCATTGAATGAGGGAGATGGATGGATGAGATTGTAGAGACAAAAGCACACTTAACACTAATCAATTACCTATGCACTAATTAATTAACTTTCTCTCTCTAGCCTTTAGTTAATCACTTTTGAGTTTATGAGATTTATGAGTGTAACTTCAGTCCCTTTTTGTGTAACTTCAAACTAAAGTGTTAATAAGAATATATAAATTTGAATTTATGAAACTTCAAGACAAGTTTATGTGATTTTAGACTTTTTATGAGTATAACTTCAGTCATTATAAGTGTAACTCCAACCGTTATTTATGTAACTTCAAACTAAAATGTGATTTCGACTATAGAAATTTGAATTTATGAAACTTCAAGACAAGTTTATATGATTTTAGCCTTTTTAGGAGTGTAACTTCAGTCATTACGAGTGTCACTTCAACCATTATTTTTGTAACTTCAAACTAAAATTTGACTTCGAATATATAAATTTGAATTTATGTAACTTTAAGACAAGTTTATGTGATTTTAACCTTTTTATGAGTGTAACTTCAGTAATTACGAGTGAAACTTCATACATTATTTGTGTAACTTCAAGCTAAAATATGATTTTTACTATTTAAATTTGAATTTTTGTAACTTTAAGACAAATTTATGTGAGTTTACCCTTTTTATAAATGTAACTTCAGTCATTACGAGTGTAACTTCAAGCCTTATATGTGTAACTATAACCCAAAATACGATTAAATTTTAGCATTTTTATGAGTGTAACATTTTTCTTTATTAGTGAAACTTCAATTATTATTTGTGTAACTTTAGTCATTTATAGTGTAACTTTATGCATTAGTCTTTTCTAGTGTGACTTCAGTCCAAACTAGTCTAATTTCAGTCCAAATCTATGTAACTTCAGTCCAAATCTATGTAACTTCAGTTCAAACCCATGTAACTTCAATTATATAACTCTTAATTGTGTAACTTTAGTCTAAAATAGTATAACTTTAGATCTAGAAATAAAAACATCATAAAAAAAATAAAAAATGAAATCTAAAATAAATAAATAAAAACATAACAAATTCAAAAAAAAACATAAAACAAATAAAAAAATGTGTAACTTCAGTCATTATATGGGTAACTTCAGTCATTATATGGGTAACTTCAGTCACTAAAAGTGTAACTTCAGTTACTAAAAGTGTAACTTCAGTTACTAAAAGTGTAACTTCAGTCATTTTATGTGAAACTTCAGTCATTATATGTGAAACTTCAGTGAAACAATACCACTAACCACAAAATAATGTGTGTTACTTTAATAATATCAACAAGTGTAACTTTAAGGTCATTTTGTGTTACTTTAATAGAGAATTTGTGTTACTTTAATATACAATATGTGTGACTTTAATAGAGAATTTGTGTTACTTTAATATACAATATGTGTGACTTTAATAGATAATATGTGATATTTTAATAAACGTCATTAAAGTTTGACCCACTTTTTTCAGATCTAAAAAAAACAAAGAAAAATAACAAAATAAACAAAACAAAAGGAAGGTGGATTTGAAAACGAAAAAACGAAAAAACGAAAAATATGTGTGACTTTAATAGATAATATGTTACTTTTTCAGATCTAAAAAAACGAAAAAACCATAATAAGTAGATTTGAAAAAAGAAAGAAAAAATAATAACAAACATAAATGACCAGATTTCATAGAAAGAAAGAAAAATAACAAACAATAAATAACCAAATCTAATAAAAAAAAAAGGAAGGTGGAGGTGGGGGAGATGCGACAGCCTCACCAAGCACGCCCCGACACCCCCTACACTGGCCGCATCCCAGAACACCACCAACCACCCCCACATGACCCACGACCCTAGATCTGAAAGGAGGGAGGCGAAGAGAAAGGAGGGAGGCGGCAGGCAGCAGGCAGGCAGAAGAAGCAAAGGGAGAGGCGACGGAGGAGAGGCGGAGGCGGAGGAAGCAAAGGGAGAAGCGGTAGACGGCTGTGTGGTTCCAGATCTGAAAAAAACAAAAGAGAAGGGAGTGGGTTATGAGGTGGCAGCGGCGGGAGTACAGTGTGAAGGATGGTGTGCGGGTGTCGGGGTGTTGGCGGGAGTACAGTTTGGAGGGTGGTGGTGGTCAGAAGGAGGCGCGGTGGAGGAGGGGACGCGTGGAGGAAGACAAATCTGAAAAGAAAAAAAAGATTGGTGGATGTGGTGTGGGAAGAAGGAGGTGGCGGTGGGAGTGAGAGGCGAGGGAAAGAATAGAGAGGCGTTCGGGAGGGTGGTGTCGGGTGGTTGGGTGGGTGGTGTCGGGTGGTTGGGTGGTGTTGTATGAAAATTGGAGGATGAGTGAATTATTGATGTTTTTGATTTATTTGGGTTTTAGAGAGAGGAGAGGAGGAATTTTATGTGAGATGAGAAAGAAGTTATTGTGAGGAAAAATGTTTTATATTGAATTAGGGTAGATTAGTGATTAATTAGTGAAAAGTAGAGAGATAGTGGTATTAATGACCATTTAGAAGTATAAATCTCAATCATCCATCTCCCTCATCCAATGGTCACAAATAGGACTCATGGACTCACTCTTTTGGGATGGACTCATGGACTTCATATTCAGCCGATTGTTTTTGTTATTCAAACCTTTCTCTCTCTACAAACCATTCTTTCTAGACAGAAAACCCAGAAAACCAAAAAAAAAATAACCCACGCTGCTGGTTGATAAGGAACAACAATCGCACAACAAGTTTAAGCTACCTTCTTTTGTTATCGCAACAACAACAATCTCTCTAAAAATCATGGCAAATATGGAGATCGAAGTCATCAATGGTTAATTCTTTGGTTATTCTATTTTTATTTATTTTCCTTCTTTTGTTGTTTCAGTCATGTTAGTATTTTTGTTCCCATTTGTGTGTTCTTATTTGTTATTCTGTTCCTATTTGTGTCTTTTTTTATTACGTTTGTTGATATTTCATTATCTTGGTTGATTGTTTGATACATTTGTGTGTCATATATTTTATCTGTGAAATATGAAGAAAATAATGATGTCAGTGTATGTTAAAGTAAAACACTATTTATGTTAGAGTAACACTAAATGTAAGTTAGTTTAGCACTTGTTATTTGTGTTAGAGTAACACTCTGTTCTTATCTCTTTTCCTTTCTTTTGGTGTGTAAGTCATGTTGGCATGATATTTGGTCGAAGTCATGTTGGTTGATTATTTGTGTGTCATTAATTGTTATGTTTGAACATAAATGATGTCAGTGTAACATTGTATGTTAGAGTAACACACTATTGTCCTTCGAGTAACACACATATCTAGTTAGAGCATCACTCAGATTTGTTTCTGACACAAAGTTCTATGTTAAAGTCAAACGAATTAGAGTATCACCCTATGGCAATTAAAGTAACACAATTTATGTTTTACGAGTTAAAAACATTTGTGTTACACTTTATAAACTATAGAGTAACACTATTTATGTGTCTATAATGTTTTAACAATCGAGATATGTGTGTCGCATTCATAGTACCATTAAATATCATAGTACAATTCATAGAACTGTATAATTACAATCACACTATATAAATATCATATTGTAGTTACACTGAATTAGAGATAATATCATATCAACTAAATTCAGCAGGTTCATACGATAATCCAAGAACGCAGCATGACGTTGAGGAGGATTTCTGTAGGAATGTGGAAAGTGGGTTTACGCCATACGTGGAGCAGGAATTTTCTGACATTGAAGAAGCTGTAACTTTTTATAAGATACGCATTTGCATGTGGCTTTGATGTGTGCAGGTACACAACTAAGAAATGGCGTGATGGGACAATGAAGTCAAAGTTATTAGTTTGCAACAGAGAGGGGCACTACAAATCATATCAAGGCAAGAAATCCAAATTTGACGTCCCGGAAACAAGCGAACGTGTCGTTGCGGAAATGCTACAAAGGAAAACTAAGGTGAGAAGGGTCGGGTGCAGAGCGAGGATTAGGTTATTCATGAACAATGGAGTGTTACATATTGACAGATTCATCTCGGGGCACAATCACGAGCTAATATCAGGGAATGATAGGGAATTTCAAAAGTTGTCGAGCAACATTACAAAGTTCCACAAGCAAATGATAATCTCCAATTCCAGGGTTTTCTTTCGTTATCTCTTTTA
>JAIUZE010015353.1:0-19140 GCA_022085475.1 Heliosperma pusillum
TTTAGTCATGAGAAATATCGGAACACGGGTATGGTAAAAATGGTTTCTTTTCGCCTCTTGAATATTGCTTTTAGCCTTCCCCTTTGAAAAATTTTGCAAGGTTTTGGGGGTTAAATTTCATAAGTCTTATAAAGTCTCCGAAACCTTTAATTTGAATGATGTGTGGACTGCTATTTTGGGGATGGAGGTTGAGAAGGGGGCCAAGAAACCGGCAAATGCTTGCCACAATGCCCCAATTCGGATTTGGCATCGCTTTATGGGGTGGTCTTTGTTTGGGAGGGAGGAGTGTCATAATTTTCGGGTCGATGAGCTCTCGATTTTGGCGGCTTACTTGTTCCAAAAGTCGAATAAATTTGGAGTCAACATTGGTCACCATGTCGCTCTCCACTTTCAGAAAATTTCCAATGATCCATTTAGCCCGACCGGTATCCATGTTGGGGGAATTGTAACCAAGATTGCCCATGCTCTTTGTAAGAATGCTCTGGATGAGCGAAATTTGAGGTGTTTGGGGGGATGCTCCTTGTTGACGGAGGATTACATTTCAACGAAGCTTGAGTGGGTAGTGAAGAAAGTTGAGGACGGGAAGATGTACTGGAGGATTCGAGGGGACAATTCTATTCCCCTTCCGAATAGTGCGGCAATGAAAGTGGTTCCTGATAGTGCGCACTATCTCCTTCCCCTAGAGGAGGAGAACCCTCCACCACCACCTGAGGATAACCCGGAAGATCAACTAGCTCCAATTACCGCATTTAGGCGAGATCCCACTGCCCCCGTCACTACATATAGGAGAGAGCAGCAAGGCCCCACTTCCACTACCTTGCCTTATGCGAACCCCTTTTTCCATCAACAACAATGGCGTCCTTGGCCTAATTCATCCCAACCCGATGCATCCACTTCCACCACTCCTAGTTACCCACCTTTGGATCCTTCCTTGATCCAGTTCATGGCCGATATGAATTTGGCCTCCGAAGCGGCGGCTACGGATAGAGAGGCGGCGGCTAGGGAATGAGAGGCGGCAGCTAAGTGGCGAGAGGAGGAAGCTAGGGAGAGAGCTCTTTTATCGCAGAGGATGGATATGATGTATTATGACTTGGCTCTTGGCCAATACCCTTCTTACGATAATTGGTGTAGGGAGGGGTATAGGGAGCCAGTTGGCCCACATCCGTCCTATTTCATGTCGCCAGAGGGCGGGTATGACCATGATTCTAGGGTGTTCGGAGATTTCAATGTTCAGTCAGACTACTATTCTTCTGCGCCGGTTTTTGCTCAGCCGGTAGTTGATGAGGAGGAGGTGGACCCAGAGACTGCGGCTCAGAATGCCGAATGGTTTGACAGGATGGGTCCCCGGTTCGAGATTGTGGAGGGTGGCGGCTCTGGTTCGGGAGCCAGGGATGTAGATGCGTCTTTTGCAGAGGCCAGTCATGGCCAATTTGATACTACATCCTCTGACTTCACTGGATACTCCTGAGGCCGGAAACCCATGAGTATGATCCCTTTTAATCCAAATCTTCATTATGTTTATATTTTTGCATGCATTTAAATACTTGTATTATATCTTAGTTTAGTTATCCATTTAGTTGCATCCATTTTGAGCTTGCCTTATAATTTAATTTTGTAACATATCGTCACATGTTAGCCTTGCATCCATATAGCGTAGTTGCATTTTGTTTGGTGTCATTTTTAGACTTTCCCGTGGTTGGTACCCCCATGAGGGGCGTGCATTTATGCATTTTACCGCCACGACTAGACTCCGATATGGCACACTAGACTTTCTTGTGGTTGGTACCCCCATGAGGGGCGTGCATTTATGCATTTTACCGCCACAACGAGACTCTAGATTAGCATATAGTTTAGCTTGCATTTACTTAGAGCATGCACACTAGTAGAAAAAACCCCTATTGTGACACAATTATCGTGGCGGTTGTAAAAAAAGCGTCACAAAAAGGTCAAAATATTGGCGGGTACCGAATTTTTATGGTGTAGGAAGTCTTTTGTGGCGGTTTAAAATTAGAACCAACGCTAAAATGAACGATATTTATGGCGGTTTCAAATTAGAAACGCCACTATTAGTCTTTTGTGGCGGTTGTATTATTAACCGACATTAATAACGATGTTTAATATAATGAAAAGTGGCATAATTGTTTCAAATAAAACCGCCATTATATCTATTTATGTCGGTTGTAATTATAACCGACGTTAAAACATAAAAATTAAAACTTTTCAATAACTCAGCAACTATATTCAATAAAAATACCCATCCCACGACTCAAAACCCTTGATATTATCCCTTCAATAACTTTAATCATGACCCAATTGATTCTCTGAATAGCAATTCCGTCTACACGCCTCTACTCACGCCACCATCGACTCTTCTTCCACCGTCATCCTCGAACGCCGTCGCCACCATCACCAACATCCATTAGCGCCAACAACGCAAGGCCGTTGCCAACACCACAAATTCAACCCACAACGCCAAGTCGGTACCACCTGCACTATGGCGTTAGCCGGCCCGACATCAAGTCGCCACCATCACTGCCGCCGTACTCAAATTAAATTTTGGGCAATCAATTCTGGTATTCTTTCTTGGCAAATGGCAATCAATTATTTCAAATATTAAATTTATTTTTGTTTAAATTGATTTAGGGTTAGGTTTATAACAAATTTAGGGTTTTTTGTTTGGATCATGATGAGTATATGCAATTGATCTTTGTTGTATGTAATTGGGGTAAGATAGATTAAATGTCCTCTTTATCATTTTAGTTATTATTGTCAGCAGTTTTAATGTTCGGTTTCAATTTTGTTCTATCTTTTGCAATCGTGTTAATGAGACGATATTTTTTGCGGATTTGAAAGAGATGTAAATTGTGAATAACAATGGTTGTGGCGGAAGGAAAATGTTGTGTATCTGATAATCTTGCTGGCCATGTCAGTCTATTTCATAGCGAGATTTATTTGAGAGTAGTAGTACAGCTTGCTTTTTATTTTACACACATTCTCATCTAAGGCAGACGCTATCTATTTTTACTGAAGGCAGATAAAAAACATACCAAATTACCTCAGTTGCCTAGAAAATAAAAAACGTTTTATCGTTATTATCACCATTTGGTGGTATTTGACCCGTCTTAAGCAAGAATTACTTTTAATTTTAAGTCATAATTTTCTTCAAGCATAAGGGAATGATGATATCATGTCCAATTAGCAATAGGCTATGCGTTTCATTGTTATGAACATAATTTGAGCATAATATATTTAGCTTTGAATGCATTGAACTAGCTGTTGTTCTATTGTTCGTGTTTGCATTTCAATGAAAATAATTTGTTTGTGTACATGTTTTACTAGGATAGAGTTGATGAAAGATAAATTTGCCAAGCTGTTTGGAAGAGGATATGTAAGGAAGTGGGAAAGGAGTTTGGTTGGGTCTCTCTATTTCTAATGCTGTCACTATATAGTGGGTATTGCAACAAATGTGTATTATTTTGTTGGTTTTAAGAGTTTTTAATGAACTTATTTAATCTTAATCTGTGGTGAATTTGGTTTTCCTGCTACAATTCTCGGACTGTTGTGGAGGTTGGAACCTTTGTCTGTAGAAAAGAAGTCGATGTGGCGAACCTTTGTCCGTTTTTACCCTTACAAAAATTCATTCTCATTTGAAATTAATCTTGATATGTGCTTCTTGATTTTGAGTGTTGAGTGTTTACTTCTTTTTGGTCTGCCTAAAGTCTTAACAAATAATTTACGTTTCGGCACCTATTGTACCTTAAAGTAGTACTCCATCTCTTTATAGAGTACTCCTTACTAGGTAAACAAGGTATTGTTTTCAGTTTGCCAAGTAAAGCTTATGCAGTCTAGCTGTAGACATTATAATATATACTATACTGCAATATTATGTAAAAATGTTGAACAAAACGTATTTGACTTGAATATTTACTAAATGGGGGTAAATACCTACACTACTCTAAGCTAAGCAACACACTAGCATACAAGTACTAGTATTAATCAAGGAAGTAACTCTCTTACTACACTCCTATACTAGTAATATATATAAATGTGCTGAACAAAATGATTTGATTAAGACAATCTTGCTACACTTTCTAATTTCTACTACCTAATACATCTCTTTTTTTCCCCTTTCTCTTATTCCAGCTGTGATAAATTATGCGTGCTGCTATTCTATTCAGCCTCTCCGCTGTCAAACCGGTAAGTCTTATGGCCTGGCTACACTTTCTACTACCTACTTCATCTTTGTTTCCCTCTTTCTCTTATTTCGCTAATAGTAAACTTATCTAATAACTTGTTTTTATATTGTACATAATTTTAAATTATAATTACATTTAAGATATCATATAAGTAATACAATATTTTTGCTATAAATTTTAGTGTCCTCAACAACCAAAAGGTTACGAGCAGAGGCGAGGCCAGGATTTTATTTTCGGTGTAGCAAAATATTACATACATGATAAAGATATTAAATAAAACGTAGATATACAATTTTAAACTACACTATTCGACGAGTTCTCATATTCATAAACTCGTTCACAATTTCATCTAGTGTAACTTTCAAAAATACATCACGTTCCACAAAGGTAACTAAATTATCATTCAACCATTCATCCCCCATGCTATTACGCAACTTTCAAAAATACATCACGTTCCACAAAAGTAACTAAATTATCATTCAACCATTCATCCCTCATGCAACACAACTGAATTAGCCGAATAAACTGATTGTCACTATCAAAATTGAATTAGCCAAAAGACAAAATTAATGATTCACATTTTAATTACCCAAATTCCAAAAATGAAAGCACCAGCATTCATTGATTCATATGACATAAAAAGCTTGATTTAGCATTTAGCAACTAGCAGTAGCAGCATAACTCCTGACGAAATATTGAATTATGAATAGCAAATAAAATCATTGTTCCTTGAACAAGAAAACTATTAAAAGAGCCATTTCATTATTCATTGAACTCTTGTTACAAATCATAATCAAGCAAACAAGAAAAATATTAAATAAAATTACAACAATAGATTAAATTACATGCTTGAGGAGGAGACAATCCGATAGTGGTAGCATCGGAATACTTGACATTATGATTATAAGTTTATGATTATAACTTGAGAATTTTGGGTAGAAAAAACTGTTTATATGCAAATAATTAAGTAGATAAATTTTCTGGAAGAGTGAAAGGCATTAATTAAGAATTGATTGAGTTTTTTTTTTTTGTAAATAACGTATTTTATGGGAGAGAAAGAGACAAGAGTCATTAAAGAAGGAATATTATTTGGGGAGTTGTTTTATGGAAAATAGTTGTTTATCAGTATAAACAAAGTCAATGAAAACATTTATGGAAAGGATATTACACAAAATATGGTGTAGCAAGATAAAATTTTCTAAGAGATATTTTTTTTTTTGGTGTAGCACCTGCTACACCAAGGCTAAAGGTAGCCTCGCCCCTGGTTACGAGTGTGGTTATTATGTCATGAAGTGGATGTATAACATTACGTTTTACTTCTCGACAAGTAAAGAGAAAGATTTGAGAAGGTATTTCCCGTTTTCGTTCTTATAGCTTATTTATTTAGCCTAAGCTTTATATTCTTACTAATTGACCTATATCTGTTAAATATAATTTATGATAGATCCAAGCATGTCACTTGATGATATTGATGAGATTCAAGAAGTGTGGGCTACCAAATGTTTAGAGAATATGTAACTTAGTTGATTAACTAAGGTGTGTATGTTTAGTGATATTGAAAATGCTACACTTGAATGTATATTTGGTGACAATGATAATGTTGATGTTTTTCCGGATGAGATTAGTCGATGTAAATTTGTTGACTTGTATTGTTTGGACAATTATTTTGGTGGTTACATTTTGATTCAATCCGTAGGTCTTATTTGTTCAACGATAATATTTGGAAACAAGAAGTTTGTGAGGAAGTGCTGCCAAAATTGGCGCATAATTTTTTTTTTGTTTCAAAACATTTATATTACGACGGTTTCTCTAAAAGCGACGTGAAAAAGGAAAAATATTTTTTTATGCGCGAAAACAAATTTGCCTATAATGGCGGTTCTTCACCTATAACCGCCTTAACAATATAATTTTCCGCCAAAAAGAATAAACTTTAATGACGGTTCTGCACCTTATAACCGACGCTATAGCTACAATAAACGACGGTTCTTCACGTGAAACCGACGTTAATGATATCACTGAAACTACCATTTGTGGCGGTTTTCATTCATAACCACCATTATAAAGGAGTTATAATGGCGGTTCTGCTCCCATAACCGTTTTTTTAAGTAAACTTTTCATGACGTTTAAAATTTACAACCGCCACTTTAGTGATCTATTATGGCGGTTGTACAACCGACGCAAAAAATAAATGACGCCGCGATATATGTCGGACCCTTATTTTGAAAAACCGCCACAAAAGGCCTTTTACAACCGCCACCGTATGGTGTTTTTCTACTAGTGGCACCTTGTATTATATCATTTTGCATTTAGTTCACCCTCTTGTATATATTGTTCATATTGTGATTATTCATCAAAACTCAAAAACCCCAAAAACAAGTTTTTACTTTTCAAAATATTTAAAAACCAAAAACATGTTCTTTGTTTTGAATTCACCCCTCACATCATGTAAATACTAAGTGTGGGGAGGGAATTCCCAAAAAAATTTGAAAAACCCAAAAAAGATTGTTTTGTTTTCCTTTTCTTTTTTTTTCCCTCATTTCATATTTGAGTCACTTACTCGGGGACGAGTAAGACTTAAGTGTGGGGAGGATTTTATTTCTTTTGTATATATCGTTGATTTTTGAAAAAAAGTTGAAAAATGCCTAAAAATCGAAAAATTTGAAAATTTTCCAAAAAATATATGTTTAGATTAGTGTGTATATAGTTTATTTTGTATATATTGCCGTGTGTTTCTTTTTATCTCCATCCATAGGTGCGCCCCACATCATAAGAGGCACGAAAAAGGGAAAATGAAGACGCTTTGGTGAGATCTTTCCTATTTCTCTTCTCCCTTATCTCCTTTCCTTCTTACTTGAGGCCGGGATGTGTTGATGACGATGGTGTGAATTTTGTTGATTGGCGTGTGTGCCACTTGTGTGCTGTTAGGAGATAGCATTAGCTTATGTGTCATATAGTCGGGTAGAGCATGTGCATTTAAGTTGTATATATGCTAGATTGCATCATGGCATATAGTTGCATTTAGAAAAATATTTTAATAATTGTCTTTTTGGAAAACTTGTTGAATGTGCATAGTCCCTTTTTGCTACTTTTTTATTCATAAAGTGTTCATCTTAATCGTGGAATTTTAGACGCCCTGGGTTGTGCATTTTTAGTGAGTTTTAAACCGTCTACTAATGCCGAGTCACGAGTTTGCGCTTATTCCACCTCGACAACCTCGATTGATGTGAATATTCCGATGGTAGAAAGGATTCTTAGGTGACCGTTCTTGCTATGCAACCAACCATGATTCATTGTTCTTCCACTTTTGCTCAACAAAGGAAACAAAGCAAACAAGTTAAAAATATTGAGCCAATTATCATCTTTTCTTGTTTTCGTCGAGGAAGTGCAAAACGGAACTTCTAGGGATTCTAGTGGGCCCAAATCCAGGGCCCCTTTCGATGCCACTACGGTGGGGATACCCCTATTGTTGGTTCCGACCGCATGTCCTTGACGGAAACCGTGTGCTTTCATGCCAAAAATTGCAAACCAAAATGCAAATCCAAAAGAAAGAAAAAGAAAAAGAAAGCAAAGTGTTGAAATGAAAAGTTTTGCAAGCACTTAGACTCAAATCTCATTTTTCTTTTATCCTTCTTGAATTAATTGCCTTTGAAGTTGCATAGTGAGACGGGACGACCCTTGTGTCTCATTTATTTGAGAAACGTGAATTCCATATGCTATTGTGCTTAATAACGTCACGAGGATTTCATTTCCATCTTCCATTTTATCGCTTTTGGCCAAGCAAATAGTAGACGGGGTTCAAAATTATCATTAGACTTGCACCACTAGGAGGCGAATATTTTTCCATGCTTTATGATATTAGTGGCTTACAAGGATAATGCATTATTTAGACGGTTTTCCTTTTAGATATTTCCGTCACATGGATGAGGCATGTGATTTTTCTTTTGTTAGATGCATCTTTGTCGTGTTCTTACGTGTTTTTCATTTGGATGCGTCGAGATTTTGAGCAAGCCCCTACTTGCCTTGCAAGGAGGTACTCTACCTCATGAGTATCTCGTTGTGAGTTGAAGGGACGGAGGAGGCCCGTTAATTGCCTACCGTCGGATATTATTAGTAGTTTAGTTAGTAGTCTTAGTATTAGAGTAGTATTGAATAAGGGTACTTATGGGTCTCGAATTTTGTTTACTTACTCGAGGACGAGTAAGTCTTAAGTGTGGGGAATTTTGATAAGCATTTAATTAGTCACATTTTCCCCTCATTTTCGTCCCCATTTTGGTCCGTTTACACGGATTTGCGTGCCCTTGATTGCATTTTGTTTCCCGATTTCCCGTGCTATGAATGTCGGTCTTAATTTGTAGGAATTAATTAAGGCAGAAATGAAGAAATCGGAGCATAAAGGTCTTGCATGAGTCGGGATTCGAAGATGAGAAGAAGAATGAGGAAAGGAGCCTTCAGGTGGCGCAGGCCGGTCCTCAGACCGGCGGCCGGCCACCCGGCTCAGACCACAACCTCACAAAATGAAAGAAGAAGAGAAGGAGAAGAAATGCCCAGGTAGTGCCGGCCGGTGACCCGGCGGCCGGTCGGTCACCCGGCCTGCACTACATCAGTAACTACTTTGGTAGTGAATCGTGCTCCAGGCCGGTAGGAGGCCGGCGGCCGGTCGACCGGCCAGGACTCCCATTTCCATACTTAGAGTATTTTTGAAGACGAGAAGATGGAAGCTACTGATGTGCTCCCGGCCGGTCAGATGGCCGGCGGCCGGTCGACCGGCCAGGAACACGACTCCGCATTTTTGACTCTTCTTCTATTTTCTTTCCTAATTTCGAGATACCTATATATACCATTCCCCTAATATTTTGTAAGCAGCTTTTCATTATCTCTTAGCACAAAACCCTAGATAATTTGTAACCTCTATTAAGCACTAATTACTCTCCTAATCGTTCCCTAATTAAACTTAATTTCTCATTTCAAGTTGTTAGATCTAGTCTTTCCTAGTAGAATTATTTCAGTTTTGGGTTTGTATTGAGGATTTTGGGTTGAAGACATTCTTTCTATTCACTAATACAAGCTTGTTGGTATAAATTTCTCATCTTTTTGTTATTTATGCAATTTAATTTCATTTCTAGTTTATTGTTTATCATTTGATTGTTATAATTATTCATCTCCATAGCACTATGTTCATTTCACTATTCATTACCTCTAGTTGTTTGATTTCCCTTAGAATGAGTGAGTAGTTCCCTTCTAGGGTTTAGGGGGAGCCTAAGGGAGGATTATGTGGGTTAATTAGTTGGGTAATTAGTAGATTCGTGGTAATTATTTGGGTATTACTCATATGCACACTAAGTGTTTGATGAAATGTGTAAACGAAAGTTGCCATTTTATCAAGCACGGTTTGATTATCTCTTAAGCGACGGTGGTAGAGATGATTAGACTAAGTGTTTATATGGGTGATTTGAGACAAATGCGATGGCTTTGTTGATGATTATTAATTGTTGAGACATTAGCAATTAATTCTACTCGAATTTGTTACCCATTTGCTAATTGCTAGACTAGCCCATTAATCCCCCTAAGGTGAACCCTTCACCTTAGTTTTCCCTTAATTGTCTTACCTTGTTATTTAGCTTTTACTTGCATTTCCTAGTTTTAGTTAATCTTCCAATCAATCTCTTATTAGGCTAGAATAGGATTCATTCAAACTTGTAGTTGACCCCTCCATCCTTGTGGTTCGACCCCGACTTCCGCTATCGCATTAGTTGGGTTTTATAAATCGTTTTGCTTGAGCGGTACGCGACAAACCGCTCATCAAAAGACCAAGTCGAACATTTCGAGGCTCACTTGCAAAAGAAGGATGAATGCGATCAAAATGTTTCCAAGCCTCGCCGTCACTTGGATGAGACACTATCCCGCTGACACGTGGATTTTCATGATGCCACCGCATCTCTGCCGCAATTAGTTTTGTGGCATAAAGTCGTTGCAAACGCGGTCCTATTGGGAAATAAGTTAAAATATTTTTCCCAACCCTTTTGCCATTTGAATTCTTTTGTTTTTTATATCGATCTCTACCACATTTTCTACACTTATCGAGAAGACTATCATCATCCCAAAACAACATACATCCTATTTCACACGCATCTATCTTTTCATAAGGCAGTTGAAAAGCTTTAAGAATATTTTTGGTTTCATAGAAGTTACGCGTCATAACATGATTTTCAGGAATAATGTCCCCTATAAATGACGCGATACCATCTACACATTTGTGGGGTAAATTGTATTCACATTTCAAAGTTACCAACCGGGAAGCTGACTGCAACAGAAGAGATACGACTCCCCTCATACACCGGTTTATTGGCATGTTCCAACATTTTGAAAAAGGCTAGTACATTAGGATTTGGAGATTCATCAACCACTTCGGCGTCAACATTTTCCATTATAATTTCATTAATGTTGTCGCGCAACGCATCCTCCACCATATCCCTATAAGGATTGTCAGACCTCTCCTCAACGGGAAAATTTTCACCGTGGCACACCCAATCATAATAGTCATCGCAAAAGCCCCAAAGCCCTAGGTGTTTTCGTACTTCTTGTTCGGCTAAAAATTTGCGATTTCTACACTTTAAACATGGGCACCTAATTTCCTTACATCTACCGTAATCTTCTTGTTTCTTAACATAATTAATGAATTCATTAACGCCCATTACAAACTCCTGCCTTAATTTTTTTTTATTACAATCCAATCTTTCATACATCCATGCTCGTTGTACTCTTTTCATTTCAAATCTACATACACGTTTATAATTATTATTATCGACTTAAATAAATATTCAAAACAATAACAACAAGAACTAAAAGTTTACTAATAGCTACAATAACAACAATAACTACTTATACACAACATCCTATTACACAACAAACAACAAACAACAACAACAACAACAACAACAACAACAACAACAACAACAACAACAACAACAACAACAACAACAACCTCCAACCTCCAACCTCCAACCTCCAACCTCCAACACACAACAAACAACAAACAAACAACAACAACAACAACAACAACTCCAACCTCAACAACAAACGTAACAACAACAACAACAACAACAACAACAACAACAACCTGCAAAAAAAAAGACAATATTCGAGTTCATGGGGTCCTTATCTCTCCAACCTAAACCCATCTTTGAATCTTTCATACCATTAGTAAATACTAATCATTTAATTAACGGAGTTTATTTTCGCAGTACGTATATTACTCATTTTAGTACATTTTGCACCTAATTTTCCATTTACTACCCTTGACAAACAAACTTGAAACCTAATTCTCTCTACCTTCTCTCCCTTGTTCAATAATTAACCCTCAAATTCTTCAATTATCAATTACTATTTCGATATAGAACAAGTATATAATTCAATAATCGATTTGCATGAATCAAGTTGACTCTTTGTTATAATTTTTTTTATCTTATTTTAATTTAATTAGGGTTAATGTTGAAATTAGTTAGGGATTAATTGATGGGGGATGGTTTGGAGGTATTGGTTGTCGTCGGTGGCCGACTAAGGTGGACGTCACAGGTGGGCTACTCGCTGGCCAGAAGGGAGATGACGACGACAGGCAGGTTTGGTATCGGAACGAGAGAGATATTTGGCAGGTCGGAGGTGGCTTCGGTACTAAACAAAAAAACCACATGTAGTACAATGTACTACTTTTCACGCAATACTGCAACAAATAAAGTCAAAAGCATATACACACATACCACACCAACCCCACGCACCACCCTGAACCACCCACCCTTGGCCCACTCGAACCTCCACACGTCGTCGGTTTGGTCGGCTGGCAAAGTTCGTACTACCGTCGGCCGGTACGCTGCAACAACCATATCGGATTCCCTACCAAACGCAACCACCAGGAGACACCCCCTCTGCAACCTACCGCCGCTGACTTACTCTACCGGTGAACCATCCCCGATGACTATATGAGATGAGTAAAATGGAAGAATAGGTATGTGAAATTTGAGAAAATAGAGAAGTTAGAGAGGGAAAATTAGAAGGGAAATGTGAAGGGTATAATTGTCATTTGTGTACTGAAATGAGTAAAATGTGTACTGCGAAAATCAACACCCTTAATTAATTGTTATGAGACGAAAATTCGGCAGCAATTCCCTACAGTTCTCCAAATACACAATGTTGAATGACTTGTCACTCTCCATATGTATTCAGAGAACATTAAAGGAACTGTCAACCAAACTTAATCGTCAAATAACAATTAAAAAAATGATTAGTAGTTACCACCTAAATGGCATTAAAGATTCAAAGACAGTCCCAAAACGGGGACTATTCAAGAATTACACCTAATGTATAACTCTTGAACGGGTACTAGGTCTACCATAGATGAACAAAAATAAATAAACACAATTAAACTTAAACAAAATAACGCAAACATAAAAATTTGGACTTATATACTTAATAATAACTAAACTTAATTCAAAACAAAAAATTAACATAAATCAATATAACTTATACTTACTAATAATTATAATTAAACTAATTAACTTATTAACATAAACTTAAACTTAAACTTAATAATAATTAAACTAATGAGGGGTGGTCCGGTGGGTGGCAGCGGGTGGTCCGGCCAGGGGCAGGGGAAAGGGGAAAGGGAAAGGGCGGAGAAGGGAAGGGGAAAAGGAGGGGGGTGGTCCGGTGGGTGGCCGGAGGGAACAAAACACATTAAAAAAAAAATAAGAGAAGAAAGAGAGAAAGACCTGAGAGAGAGGAGGGAAGAATTTAGTGGGTCGTCGTGGTGGTCTTTGTGGTGGTCGTCGTCGTTGTTGTCGTCGTCGTCGTCTTCAATTTGGGGATTTAGGTTTAAAACAAATGTCGGTAAAGGGGAAGAAACGCAAGTTCAATCATATAAAAGAGTCTGCGACGGAATTTCCGTCGCAATTCCGTCGCAGAACTAAACCACGTGTCGCCTTCCTTTGGTCAATTTGTCAGTCAATTATTTACTTCTGCGACGGACTATCCGTCGCAAGTCCGTCGCAATATCTCATTTAGCGACGGATAGTCCGTCGCAATTCCGTCGCATAATTTCCCGCCATGTAAAAAGTTGGGCGCCATATGTGAAAAAGATATGCGACGGAATATCTGTCGCAAGCCGTCGCAACTAGTAATCCCCGTCGCAAAAGCCGTCTCAAGTATGTTTTTGCTACGGATTTCATATCCGTCGCAAAATATCCGTCGCTAATATATCCTTTTCTTGTAGTGTTTTAATCATATAGTACGCTTTTGACTATTTTGCTCTTCACATAATTGTTGCCCTCCTTGTACTACATTGAATTGAAGTTTATAAAATAAACGATATAAAATTATATTTTTTTTATGATAATGATTTTTTTCATTAATGATTTTTATTGTCTATATATAATCGTAATAATATCTCATAAAATATCTACTATAAACATATCACGATATATACAAAAAATATTAAATTTTATGTGAAATATATCATATATTTATCATCATGTATTCCGTATTAATAAATAAAAAATAAAAGCCGCTAAAATAAGATCTTATTTTTTTAGTTAAAATTGAAGTGGAAATAAGATAGCGCTATAAATCAAAAACATATGAGGCTAATTTGCACCAAATGAAAAGAACAAACGTTTGGGGCTAACTTGCTACTATGCCCAATCGTTTGTATAATAGTTAGTTATATTATACAAAAAATATTATACAAATTTATAGTAAATAAGATATTTACTACGTATATCGGTATATTATACAAATAATATTAAACTTTATTTGAAATATATCATTTTTTTATCAGCTTGTATTTCGTATTAATAATAAATAAAAAAAGACGCTAAAATAATATCTTATTATTTTAGTTAAAATTGAAGTGGGAATAAGAATAATCATTAATTGGGTTAATTTCACCATAATCGAGGCTAATTTGCACCGAATGAAAAGAACAAACGTTTGGGGCTAACTTGCTATTTGTTCAATCGTTTGTATAATAGTTATGGTTTTTGAATTTTTTTTGTAAAATAAGACATCTACTCCGTATATTATTATTAAATTCATCTTTACATAACTAAATAAATATATTTATAGAAATTGATAATTATAATTGACAATGAATGATGAGTAATTTAGAACTAAATTGTTCAGTAAACATTAGAATAAAAATTTAGAATAAAAATAGATGTATGATTGTATTATGCATTTATGTGAGGAACGAGTCACAAGTTTGACTCGATTTGTTAATGATACTTGATAGAACTCAAAAAAGTAAAAAGAAATTTGCATGTATTGTTTTTGCTTTAAATTAAATTAAATTAATTGTGCGAAAATTGAATTATTGATGACTTACCTTTGACAAGGATGAGAAGCAGCATAAGAACTCTTTTAGGGTTTGCATGTCTGGATTCCAGAAGACAATGTTTCTGCGTAGATATTGGACTTCTTTTTTTATTCTTTTATTAGCTTAAGGTAAGGTCTTTTTATAATAGTGCAGCGATAATAAAATATGTTAAGGAGATATTTCTAACTTACATCCGCAAAATTACAATACACCAAATTTGTACAAAACCATAAAGATTATATATAAAGATTATACTATGTATATAAAGATTTTATATATGTCTTGTAATCTGAAGATGTTAAAGAATATTACGCCATCACGGTATATGGCAGGCAATATACCGTAATCATAATAATAATATTATGATATGAATAGTATCTAAAGTTGCCCAATTTGGTATTATTCATATCATAGTGGCATGGCCAAACCTAGTCGATGTTTCTGAGGCAATGAATGGGTACTTCACATAGATTTCGACGGGGTATGACCTAATGTATGTGGTTTCGACGGTGTATTGTAGATTTGTAGGATGCCCGTAAGAGTTAATTTAAGTTCGGGCATAACCTGAAATTCCAGTGTCCAATGTGAAGGGCCTATAGGGTAATGTCATGGACAACTTCTTACTTCTTTATAATAAAAGGTTGGTACTAAAGCCGCCCAAACCGTTCTAACTATTACGGAGTATAAATTTAACAGTGCACAACTGGTGTGGTTCAACCAAGGACCAGGAACCCTTTTTTGCCAAGTCAGATGGGAGTAGAGGCGGCAACACTGCGCCCTTCAAGTTCAACAGGTAGTGTTTGTGTGTTCGCCAAGCGGAAACTGTAAGAATTATTATTTAATTCTCTATTATGTGGACCTAATTACTAATATCAGTTACCTTAATTAAATAACGGTTAAATATATTGTTTCGGGTTTTTAATAGGAGTCCTAGTTTAAGTGGATTACGGTTAATGTTTACAGGCCATTAACATATCAGGCCCACTTATTCTATTAAGCCCCTCCTGCCACCTCTCTATATAAGCACACCTGTTTGAGTTTTAACCTAATTCATTCATATTAGAAACACACATAAAGAAAGTGAATTAGAGAATAAGGAAGGCAGGAGAAAGCAAATCAATAAGGGTTCTTCTTTTATCTTTCTCAAGTGATTATATTATCAGATCAAATGGCTACATCACGTAAGTACCTTTCAGTAATTATTGCTTTAATCAAGATCCTATAATTTATGTTTACATGTGGTATCAGAGCAGGATTGTGATTATAGTTATAATTCTGATTAATGTTTTGATTATGTTTTATGAATGAATTTAATGCTTTAATCATGATGTTATAATATTCATTCATAATTGATTGTATACCCTTATGATTGATATCGTATCCTTATATCATGATCGTTTCCGCTGCCCTAATCGAATTGTTTCGTTCTGTATGATTTATGATATTTATTATATGATTTATGATGATGTTTTGCGCTGCCCTAATTCGATTTGTATGGTTTATTATGATTATTGTTGCGTATGAATGTCGTATGATCTATACCATACTCGATCGAGCTAATGCTTCACTCGATCGAGATGGTTTATTAATAATGTTGCTCGATCGATCTAATGTTTTACTCGATCGAGCCTTATGCTTTTGATTCTGCTCGATCGAGCTAATGTTTTACTCGATCGAGCCTTATGTTTTTTTTTTATTCTGCTCGATCGAGCTATTATTTACTCGATCGAGCCCTTATGCTCTTGATCCTGCTCGATCGAGCTATTGTTTACTCGATCGAGTAAAATTGTTCGTCTTTGCCCTCGATCAAGCTAGTGTTGTACTCGATCGAGGGGTCTTGTTTTGCTTTGTTCTCGATCAAGCTAAAGTTTTTCTCGATCGAGATGCTTTTGTTTATTTTCTACTCGATCGAGTTGTTGTCTTACTCGGTCGAGGTCTGGTTCGATGTTTAAGGTTTGTTTTCATTGTATGCTCGTATAATATTATGTTATTATGCTTAAAGGAGACCTTCGCATTATGACGAGTTGAAATTCACCACAGTGATTTCATCTCGTACGCGATCAGATCTCATAATGTAATTGGGCATTCACATTATGTTGATGTTCAACACAGTGGACTCAAATTATGCAGTGAATATCCGACTAAGCATACATTCTTATTGAAGATTAATTATATCTTATGTATCGATTAAAGGAGACCTTCGCATTATGACAAGTTGAAATTCACCACAGTGATTTCATCTCGTACGCGATCAGATCTCATAAAGTAATTGGGCATTCACATTATGTTGATGTTCACCACAGTGGACTCAAATTATGCAGTGAATATCCGACTAAGCATACATTCTTATTGGATATTAATTATATCTTAAGTATCGATTAAAGGAGACCTTCGCATTATGACAAGTTGAAATTCACCACAGTGATGTCATCTCGTACGCGATCAGATCTCATAATGTAATTAAATTGGGCATTCACATTATGTTGATGTTCACCACAGTGGACTCAAATTATGCAGTGAATATCCGACTAAGCATCTAATGGGGTGAAATAACTTGTATTAAGGTTTTACCCACAGGTAACCTGACATTAAAGTGAAACACTCATTAAAGAGGGTATACTTGATTATGTAATTAAGCATGCGTAGGTTGTCCACAGATACTGCACTTGCTTAATGAATGTTTATGAGTTACTCATTTAAGTCTCAAGTCTTAGTCATAATTGCTATTGTGCGATAAACTCAAAGCCTAATGTTCTGAGCATTGTTCATAATGCAGTACCGTTGCAAAGCTCTTTCAATAACTTGACAGTCTTTGCTTAAAGTTCTTACGACTTACCACTGCACTAAACATTAAGTCCTCCATTTCGGAGACAGGCTGTACTGCAGCTAATAAGTACATGGAAATCATTAAGGAACGCTTTCAGACTATCGATAATGCGGTAGCTGGAAGGCTTATGTCTGAACTTACCACTGCTAAGTATAATGAGAATGTCACCACCATGCAGCAACATGTGTTGCACATGACGAATCTGGCAGCTAAGTTGGGAAAACTGGGCATGAAAGTTGAGGATCTGTTCCTCGCCCAGTTTATAATCAACTCTCTACCAGATAAGTTTGATGCTTTTCATCTTCATTAAAACACCGTTAAAGAAATATGGAGTGTTGATGAATTAACCAATAAACTGGTTCAGGAAGCAGCAAGAATCAAACAGAAAGATGAGGCTGATGCCTCAAGTAAGAATGGTGGTTTTACCCAGGCACATCATGTGCATCATGTAAGCGGGAAATCTAAAGGTAAGTTTAGAAACCGAAAGGACATTAAGTCAAGCCCTTCTGATAAACCGTCTGCATCTGGCAGAAAGAAGGAAATTAAGAAGCAGGAAAGTTGTTCCTTCTGTAAGAAACCTGGGCACTTTCAGCAAGACTGCATAAAGCGTAAGAATTGGTTCGAAAAGAAGGGTAAGCCTTTGGCTTTAGTATGTTTCGAATCAAATTATGTTGAAATTTCTTCTAATACATGGTGGCTAGATACAGGCTCTAATGAAAGTTCCTCCTTCTTGTGGCATAAACGTTTGGCCCATATTTCAAGAGAAAGAATGAACATATTGGTTAAAAACAATATGTTACCTTCTCTTGATTTTACGGTTTTTGGGACGTGTGTGGAATGCATTAAAGGTAAGCAAACCAAACACACCAAGAAAAGGGTCCACAAGAAGCACTGCTCTATTAGAAATTATACATACAGACATTTGTGGTCCATTTAATGTTCCCTCCATGAGCGGAGAGAAATATTTCATCACCTTTATCGATGATTATTCACGTTATTGTTATCTTTACCTTTTGCATGAAAAAATCTCAATCAGTAAACGCTTTAGAGGTTTACATTAAGGAGGTGGAAAGGCAATTGGGAAAGAAAGTGAAAATCATAAGGTCAGATAGAGGTGGTGAATATTATGGCAAATATGATGAATCAGGACAACATCCTGGTCCCTTTGCAAAACTCCTTGAAAGTTTGGGTATTGTCCCTCAGTACACAAATCCTGATTCTCCATGGATGAATGGTGTAGCTGAGAGGCGTAATCGAACCCTATTAGAGGTTGTGAGGACAATGATGAGTGATACCAACTTACCCATGAAGTTGTGGATGCATGCCCTTATGACTGCTGTGTATGTTGGAAACCGGGTCCCCAGTAAGGCAGTTTCAAAGACACCATTTGAACTGTGGAAATGGTGGAAACCGAGTCTTCAACATTTGCATGTATGGGGATGCCCAGCATAGGCACGCATTTATAATCCACAAGAAAGGAAACTCGATCAAAGAACCGTTAGTGGGTTCTTTATCGGCTATCCAGAAAAGTCTAAAGGGTATAGGTTTTACTGTTCTACACACAAAACAAGAATTGTGGAAACCGGAAATGCCAAATTCCTTGAGAATGGCGAAGTTAGTGGGAGTGATCAACTAAGGGATGTCATAGTCAATGAAGTTAGGGTGGCAATTCCAGCTTCCTTGCCCCCAATTTCAATTGATGAAGTTCCACATAATGATAATGTTGACCCAGTTAATACTGTGGAACCTAACGT
>JAIUZE010015355.1:0-49221 GCA_022085475.1 Heliosperma pusillum
ACCAATTGAAAGTCCATAGACCTTAATTAGACTCCTCTAATTAGTTGCTAAATTACTTGTTAATTTAGTATTTAATGATCTATGTAACAAGCATGCAAATATAAAGACATTTATATAAGAGAAGAAATTTCCTCACATTGATATGGAAAATATAAGGGCACAACAAGAACTCCTTATTGTTGTTCTTGAGCTACAAATATGGATGAACACAAGTAATCTCCAAAGTAGAAGATCTCCTCTAAGTTGCACCAAGATTAACCCAAATAATCTACCCTTATTATTAACTAGATAATAAGATAGATATAATATTACTAATATTATGACTATATTACTACACTAGTAATACTTAGTAAATATTAGTATTTGAGAGTTTTAGTAAGAATATGAGGTTTTTGAGAGATGTAAGAAAACAAAGCACAAAATGAAGTAAGTATAAAAATGAACAAACATGCTCATTTTATAGGCCATTTGGCCGGTCCAAATTGTCCAAATAAGGACTCTTATTTTGCATAATTTGATCACATGCATTAGAGTGGAGTGTTGTAGAACAAGTGATGATTGTTTACTAATTGTTATGTCACTTTCATAAAGTAACTAAAGAGTAAAAATAAGAACAAAATCATCACCATGTAAACTACTTAGCAAACTGCCACAATGGCTTAGTGGTAGTCCATTTTGATTTTTGATATTTGTCTCACAAATACTTATTGATCATATGGTTAATTATCTTGTATAATTAAGTGTTCATTTGATCATATAACAATTATATGACTCAATTAAATAAATAATATGTACTTAACATTTTAAGTAATATTTTACCATTATATCAATATATAATGGGTCCCACAATGCTAAGTTAATTTATTTTACAACTCCTTGTAAATATAATTAACTAATTACCTCTATCTCAAAACTTCAACTAATTTAGTAATTTAACGATTAATTACTAAGTTAAATCTTATTTTATCGTATTAAAATAAGATATAAATTTATTAGTCAATTATCGCATAATTGAAAAATAAGTTTAATCGAATTTAAGTTCTTAACTCAATTTCTAACAATTAACTCTCGTACATATCGAATATATGTAATGTACTAATTAACTGTATCGTATACAAATTATTAGTTACTATTAGGATTTTATCCTTTAGGTGTGACCGAAAGGGATCAGTTGATCACCGCCGTCAAACGACAATAACGTCAAACTCTAGTTAGCCAACCGTTATTGATTTACGTTAATGAACTGACTAATCATATATATATAGTCAATAAATATCCCAATTATATTCCATAATAAGATTTATTATGTGGCGCACTTTTGTGGAGGACACCTACTCCAACACATATCTTATTTATTACTCGGATATCTTCATAACTCTACTATCTGCTTTGATTCTTTCTTGACCTCGTTATTTTCAGCGTTCCTCTCTTGTAATCTCGTGCCTAATTATTCTCGTGTTCTACTTGAGATTCCTTATCGTTTCCTATCTCGTTGCTGCTTAATCTTTTCTCTAGTGGATTGGATATCCCGTTTGTAAGGCTCAGAGAATGAGGGTAATGTATTTTGAGGTTCTTTAGTTAGAGTATGTGTCTTTGGATTGAGCAAATTTCATGTTGTATTTGATCATGGGAAATAGGACTTAAGCTCTAGGATGAATCCTAATAGTGATAATGTATCCTCTCTTAGTGGTTTTAGATTTGGAGCTTGGTATTGTAATGTTATTTTGAGAATTGAGTTGATCATGATAATAGTTCGTTGTTGTTGGGTATTATAACGGTTGCTTGGGATATCATTTGGAAATTAGATGTCTCTAATTGGTGGATTCTAAAAGAGACGTTGCTTTAGGGTAATTAAGCCGGTACCCAAAGTTTAAGGAGTATTGTCATAAATGAAAATCGATTCATTTTGAGTTTTAGATGAACTAGATGATTTGGATGGTTGTCTGATTGCCAAGTGATTTGCCATTTGTGGTTTGGAATTAGTAATTTTCTTTTATCCTTAAGGAATCATAGTTTGAGATTGAGAAATGTTCGTTGCAAGCTTTGGATAGTGAGTGCTCAGTTGTTATGTATAGAGTTAGAATGGTGAACCCAATTATCTTGAGGATTAGTAACCACCATAGTTTGCTAATGTGACTATTTATATTTGAGGCTTCGAGCGTAGTAATGATCGAATTAAGAATGTTAGGGCGTATTAAAGAATCATTATAATCGATAATGGATTGTTGATTTTCCATTGTCGTGAGACCTTGGATGAGGCTAGTTGAATCTTAGATAATTATGTTTGTTGCTTTGGTTGTGATTGTTGTAAATAATGTTTATAGAGTTTAGCGATTTAGAATGGTTAAGGTGTAATTGAGGTAAGTTTCATCCTCTTGAGGACTAGTTAATTAGTAGAGTTAGTGATGTCGAATTCTTGTAGATCTTTCTGCCGACTTTATCGTGATCTTCCTATCCCTAAGAATTTGATTTGTTTCGTTTTTTTGCGCGTTTTGTATATATTTTGTAACCCTGATTTGTGTGTGAGATGGTCGAGTCGCTATATGTACGTGTAATGTCTTCTTATTTTGATTTTATCTTTGAGAAAACCTTCAAATTTCCATATTGTATTTCTAATTTAACGTTTCAAAGAAGTCTAAAGATGGATTGTGTACCCTCTTTTTGGAGAAAATGGATTTCTTTTGCTTTTACATTTGAATTTTGCATTTGGTTGGATGTTTGGACTTGTTATTGGAGACGTTTGGTGACTAGTCCTGCACTTACTAACGTTTGTTTTGAATTTCGATTTCACTATTCCGACATTGATTTGATTTGGATAACTAGAGTTCTCGTTCGCGACGGACACTCTTGTGATCCGTAAATAAAGTTTCGCACTTATGAAAAATCTCCTTAAACCGTTTTCAAAAAGAACCTCGTTTCATAAATGTTTCTCTTATAAAAGCTTTCGTGTTAATTTTGTGGGAAATATATGTATATTTCATACATGAAAATTTAAGGATTATAACGAAATTATAATATATGAAATACGAGTCATAAACGAAAAGCATAAAGATTAGAATCAACCTTTGGTCCTAGCAATATGGCCTAAGAACAAATATCGAGATCGATATTCTCCTAATTGTTGCACCCAAGATGCTCTGAGAAATGCCTTTGCTTGTGCTAGAATGAATACCAAAATTACTGCTAATTTTTGTGAGAAAATTGTGATGATAAGAAGTGTTGAGAATGAGTTTATATCAAACTCCTCTACCCTCCTTGTGACCGTCCAAGTAGTAGTGTAGTAGAGGGAGGAGTCTTCCCTCTTTTTCTTCTACTAGTTTTTAGGTTATTAGCTTTTCTTTTTATTTTAATGTAAAATAATGTATATGTATTATTATTGTCATTTATGTTGTCACACATTAATAAGTCCATACAACATTTTGTAGTCGATTTATTAATACCGGTCTGACATCATTTAATATGACAATATCGAATAATATATAATTTGCTAATTAAATATAACAGTTTATATTTAATTACGAATTAACATTTAATTCGTTTAAGCTTGCATTATTTAATCGTATTAAATAATTACATTATATACATCAATTAGATATAACAGTTTATATTCAATTACGAATTAACATTTAATTCGTCTCAGCTAGTATTATTTAATCGTATTAAATAATCGTATCATCATTACATTGACTAACTTTTTAGTCATATACATCGACTAACCTTTTAGTCATATAAGGCATCAATATGATCATATTTTTCATATAATCATATCTCTCAAACACATCCTTTAGGTGTGACTTTTAGGGACCAGTGGATCACCGCCATTAAAATGACAATAACGTCAAACTTCTAGCAAGCCAACCGTTATTGATAAACGTTAATCAACTGATAAGAATACTAAGTATACCCTGTGAACCTGTAAGAGTATTATACACGTTATTACACTAACTGTGGAGGACACTAGCTCCAACAATCTCCCTCTTGTCCTTACAAGTGTATGTGCGATAACCGATTCTCATATCCAAAATTTCTCCCACTCAATGTAAAACAATTTGCAAAGTCCGTATTCACAAAGGTCGTATTTTACAAGTGATTTATATCAAGAGTGGTTTTCCCGACTAGAGAGTAACCTAACTGATAAACGAATCATTATTCGAGCATGGCCATGCATTTCAGTTACAACTCCTCGACTGGCCCTCAGAAATAACAAAACCTGATAAAGGTTGGATATTTTCTTCAACTCGAATCCTGCAGATACAAGCACAGTATGAAATGACCCAGTATAAATATGCTTAGCCTCCTGTTACGGTCGACCATGAGAAAGAAACCAAAGTCACCCAAAAACTGCCTTAATCTCAAGAGCCAGTCGATAGTCAAAAGAATCGACTCTAGGAACACTATGGACGTCCTATCCACGACCTGACACCGAATGTTCTTACACATTTAGGACTCCATAACGTTGTCACGATGTCCTACGAGGTATCTTTATAACTCGTATCTGTGATCGATCAGTCAACCGTTTGACTTATGGCTCGTTGAACCCACCATCAATCAACTTCACAATATAATTGACAGAGTTATCAGCTCATGTGGGCGATTACGGACCAAAACAAATATAATGTAATTCAGTTCACTTTGTGGCGTTCAATGTTGTCGTACAATCCACATGAAAAACAAAATATGAAACAATACGATGATGTTATGAATAGTATATGAAAAAGAGACATTCATCTAATCCATATAAACAGCTTCTAGAACTCAGGAAAACGTTTAATTCCCATGGAAATAATGTGCCCTTCATGCTTATCATATTTTAACGGTTTAGTGAGAGGGTCCGCGATGTTGTCATCCGAAGAAAACTTGTCTATCACTATCTCCTTTTGCTCCACGTAATCTAGGATCATGTGAGCCTTCCGAAGTACATGTCTAGACTTGTTGCTAGACTTAGGCTCCTTAGCTTGGAAGATGGCACCTCTATTATCACAATAGATGGTGATTGGGTCATTTGAACTAGGAACTACGGTTAGTCCTTGTAAGAACTGACGCATCCATATAGCTTCCTTTGCAGCTTCCGAAGCGGCATAGTACTCGGACTCAGTTGTAGAATCTGCTATAACACTTTTTTTGGAACTTTTCCAACTGACCGCAGCGCCATTAAGAGTAAAGACGAATCCAGACTGATATTTCGAGTCATATCGATCCGTTTGGAAGCTAGCATCCGCGTAACCGATTGCGCATAGCTTAGTATCTCCTCCATAAGTCAATACCCAATCCTTAGTCCTTCGTAAGTACTTAAGGATATTTTTAACAGCCATCCAGTGTGTTTCACCTGGATTGCCTTGGTACCGACTCGTCATACTCAATGCATATGCCACGTCTGAACGTGTGCATATCATGGCATACATGATCGATCCTATGGCTGATGCATAAGGAACACGACTCATGCGCTCGACCTTTTCCGATGTCTCGGGTGCCTGAGTTTTACTCAAATGCATCCCAGAAATCATTGGAAGGTACCCCTTCTTGGAGTTGGTCATGCTGAACCTTTCAAGAATCTTATCTATATAAGACTTCTGACTGAGTGATAACATCCGTCGTGATCTATCTCTATAGATACGGATCCCCAATATGCGTTGTGCCTCACCCAGATCTTTCATCTGGAAATGGTTCTTTAACCATACTTTTACCGAAGATAAGAGAAGAATGTCATTCCCAATCAAGAGTATGTCATCGACATACAATATCAAGAAGACAATCTTACTCCCACTCGACTTGACATACAAGCATGGTTCCTCGACCGATCGAGTGAAATCATTCTCTTTTATCACCTGGTCGAAACAATGATTCCAACTCCGAGAAGCTTGCTTAAGTCCATAAATGGAACGCTTAAGCTTGCACACTTTCTTAGGATTTTTAGGATCAATGAAACCTTCGGGTTGTACCATGTACAATTCCTTCTCCAAATAACCGTTTAAGAAGGCGGTTTTCACATCCATCTGCCAAATTTCATAGTCATGAAAAGCGGCAATCACTAAGATTATCCGAATGGAACGCAGCATAACTACGAGTGCAAAAATTTCATCATAATGCAATCCTTGCACTTGAGTGAAACCTTTTACCACTAGTCGTGCCTTATAGGTGTCTGGTTGTCCTTCTACAGAATGCTTTATCTTATAAAGCCATTTGCACTGAAGAGGTCATTCCTTACCACGCAAATCAACCAGATCCCACACGTCATTCTCATTGATGGAGTCCATCTCGGATTGCATAGCTTCAAGCCATAGCTTAGAGTCGGAATAGGTCATGGCACCTTTATAGGTAGCGGGTTCGTTACTCTCTAGGAGCAAAATGTCATCGCTATCATTCTCCTCGACCATACTAATGTATCTGTCTGGAGGAATGCAGACTCTATCCGACCTCCTAGGTACCTAAGGAAAACTAACCGTAGCAGAAGTTGAAGGAACATCTTCCTCCATCGGTTGCTCGGTTGTTGGTTCTTGAATCTCCGACAGATCGAAGGTTCTATTACTTGACTTGTTCTCGAGAAACTCTTTCTCTAAGAACTTCGCACTAGCCGTAACAAAAACTCGATGTTCGGTAGGCGAATAGAAGTAATGACCAAACATTCCTTTTGGATAACCAATAAAGTATGTCTTGACCGATTGCGGGCCGAGCTTATCCTCGTGTCTTCACTTGACATAAGCCTCGCAGCCCTAAACCTGAATAAAGGACAAGTTAGGGACCGTTCCTTTCCATATCTCATATGGAGTCTTGTCTACAACTTTAGACGGACTTCGGTTAAGTATAAGAGCAGCTGACAAAAGTGCAAAACCCCATAGTGAATCAGGTACTACCGTGTGACTCATCATGGATCGATCCATATCAAGTAATGTTCGATTTCTCTGTTCGGACACACCATTTAATTGGGGTGTTCCAGGTGGAGTTAACTGTAATACTATGCCACAGTCTTTAAGGTGTTGATCAAACTCATTTGAAAGATATTCGCCACCACGATCTGATCGAAGTGCTTTAACCTTTCTTCCCAGTTGGTTCTCAACCTTATTCTGGAATTCCTTGAACTTTTCAAAGGACTCACTTTTATGCTTCATTAAGTAGACATATCCGTATCTACTCAAATCATCCGTGAAAGTGATAAAATATCTATAGCCGTCTCTGGCGTTGATTGACATAGGTCCACATACATCAGTATGTATGAGTCCTAATAGGTCACTTGCACGCATTCCAACAACTTTGAAGGAAATTCGAGTCATTTTGCCGATAAGACATGATTCACACATGCCAAATGATTCGTAATCAAATGGAGAGATAGTCCCATTCTCAATGAGCTTCTTTACACGTTTTTCATTTATGTGTCTCATACGATAGTGCCATAGATAAGTTTGATCTTTGTCACCAACCTTTACTTTCTTATTATTCACATGTAATATGTCTGTGGTTTGATCTAAGATATAAATGCCATTCATGGAAACTGCTTTGCCATAAATCATTCCATTCAAAGAGAAAATACAGCTATTGTCTTTTATTGAAAATGAAAAACCGTCTTTATCAAGCATGGAAACAGAAATAATGTTCTTAGATAAACTGGGTACATAGTAACATTTATATAAATACAACTCAAATCCACTTGGGAGTTGGATTACATATGTTCCCATTGAGACTGCAACAACTCTTGCTCCATTCCCGACTCGCAGGTCGACATCACCCTTTGCGAGAGGTGTGATGTTTTTTAGGCCCTGCAAATGATTACACAGATGAGAACCAAAACCTGTATCAAGTACCCAAGTTTCGAAACTTGCATGGTTAATCTCAATCATATGAATATAAGATGACATACCAACAGGAGTGACGTGGCCTGCTTTTATGTCTTCACGGTACACGGAACAGGTCCTCCTCCAATGCCCAGTCTTGTGGCAATAGTGACACTCAATGTCACTGTTCTTTCTCTTTGCCTTGCCTTGGGAGCTACTAGTCTCACAAGGCCCACTCTTACCCTTTCCTGACTTCTTAAACTTTGGCTTCTCTACATTTAGGTCGCCGTGAGCCTTGCCCTTACCTTTGTTCTTGTTGGAAATCATGAGAACATCTTTCTTCATGCTCCCACTCAATTTCAGATCCTTCTCGGTCTTTACGAGAAGTGAGTGTAGCTTATGAGGACTTTTCCTCATGTCATTCATGTTGTAATTTGCCTTGAAAAGGGCAAAACCATCATGAAAGTGAATGAAGCATTCGGTCAATGACTATGCTCTCACTGATTTTGCAATCAAGTGCCTCCAGTTTCTCGACAGTCTCAATCATATCAAGAATGTGTGGGCTAACCGGTTGGCCCCTCTGGAATTTCGCCTCAAAGAAGCGACATGTATGCTCATAAGTAATGATTCTCGGTGCTTTTGAGAATTCGTTAGTGAGCGTGGTGAAAATCTTATTTGCACCTTGGGCAATGAAGCGTCTTTGCAAATTGGTTTCCATTGCAAAGATGAGTTCGTTCTTTATCGCACCCGCTTCTATAACGAAGTCACTAAAAGCAAGTGACTCGTTAGCTCTCGCATTGGGGCCTGGGTTTGGCGGTATTGGCTCAGTCAAGTACTGGAGATTGCCGTCAGCAATGGCTGCATCCGTAATGCCGCCTCCCAGTCCGCAAAGTTGGATCCGTCATTCTTCAGTCGCGTGGACTGATTCATGTGGTCCATGAAAGTTTTAAGCCAGGACTCGCGTGCGAGTGTGGCACTTGGCATAGGGACATCATTATGGCCAGCCATTTGTTATAGCAGTATTATCAATATAAGACGAATTCTACACTGCGAAAAAGAAGAAAAATATAATAATAAGCATACTTATCGATATGAGTTAAGTCTAGTGCAAAAATTGTTTAATGCGAAGACTCAAGCATTTATACAATTGACCTCCCTTAAGAATTATATAAATGATCCCAAGACTCAATTATCTGTAAATTGATAAGCCAACCTCTTGGCTAATTCTACCTTTATAATTCTTGGTCGATAAAATTTTATCTTTAGTCCATCATAATCACGTGAAACTCTTCGGATTATAATGTTGAGGTAAAATAAGTCAACACATACTACTTACCCAACGTAGAAGGGGTAATATGGAGAGTAAGGTCTTATATGCCTACCGACGAAGAAGGGATTCATAGTAGTTTGTCCTATAAAGACTAGTCTCAATTTTAGGTTTTAGAGGAAGATCCCATCAACTTTATTTTAATTCATTTTAAGTGAACGAATATCTAGCATGCGAGAATGAATAAACTAAGATGATGGCTTAAAATTCGTGTGACATATTTATGTCCATGATAACTAACATCCAATCTATATGAGTCAATTTTCATGCATTTTTAGTAGTAGGTGGTTTGGTTTAGTCGGAATATGATGCACTAACTATATCATGTGAAGAAATAGCAACAAGAACGAAAAATATGTAAAATTACAAAGTCCTAGTGTGGCCTATCTACCAAAATGAACAAAATACAACTTTGGAATCCATCCATAATTGGACCCGAAAAGCTTGTCTTGATGTTCCATCTTGGTCCATGTAGCGGGAGTGAGCAATCCGATCTCCATCTTTAGTCTTCTCAAATTACATTTAATAAATTACAAAACATAAACCTATTTACATTCTAATTAAAAACATAATTTTAAAGAAAACAAAAGGAGATTCGAGATCTCAAAATTACATCAAGATCATGTTTCCATCATTACGAAAACATAATCAACTAAGGCCACACTAGGTAATACAAATTACAACCAATTGCAAAAATCCGTAAATAAACCATTCAACAAATCATTCAACAAAATAAAATGCATCAACAATAAATTAGTCATTCAAGACATAATTCCTTAATTATCTAGAGTAATTTATCCAAACCACCTATTTTATAATGATCAAAATTATGTGACAATTCCTTAATTACTCACAATAATTCCAATCAGACATAATCCAATTTTAATTCATATTATCGTATAATATAAATTAATCCAACATTATTTTAAACCATTTTAAAATAATTGGGTATCCAATAATTGTGAACTTTTTCACAACATCAATCATACATTATCAATATAATGCATAAACAAAAAAACATTCGGCCAAATTTTAAAAAAAAAACAAAAACCGAATCAAATTTTTTTTTTTTAAAACAGCTACGGCCTGTTATTTTTTTTTTTTAATGTTGCTAATATTACAAGATCGGTACAATTATCAACATTTAATCATTATTAAACATTGATACAAACTAGATGATTCAATTTAACATTTTAAAATGAATATCTAAATCATGATTAAATCGATTATCTTAATATTCAACTAATCATAATTGATTTGAACATCATTAAAATTATTGAATCATGATGCAAAACAACAATTTAACATCATGTATACCGAAAATATATAGCAAAAACAAATGTTCATAAACATTCAAAACCATTTCCATTTACATTTTAATTTAATCCTTATTAAATCAAAACATCTACAAATTTATCATATTGTCATCTTAACATATTAAAACAACAATATCAATAAATCAAAATGAAAAACAAGAATCAAAAATAAAAAAAAATAACACGGACCAAAAAAAAATTTCAGCCGAATTAAACAAAAATATCTGAAAAATTTTAATTTAATATATTTCATCATTTATGAAAATCATATAAAATAATTTCGTAGCCAAGGCTCTGATACCACTTGTGGGAAATATCGGTATATTTCATACTTGAAAATTAAAGGATTATAACGAAATTATAATATATGAAATACGAGTCATAAACGGAAAGCATAAAGATTAGAATCAACCTTTGGTCCTAGAAATATGGCCTAAGAACAAATATCGAGATCGATATTCTCCTAATTGTTGCACCCAAGATGCTCTGAGAAATGCCTTTGCTTGTGCTAGAATGAATACCAAAATTACTGCTAATTTTTGTGAGAAAATTGTGATGATAAGAAGTGTAGAGAATGAGTTTATATCAAACTCCTCTACCCTCCTTGTGACCGTCCAAGTAGTAGTGTAGTAGAGGGAGGAGTCTTCCCTCTTTTTCTTCTACTAGTTTTTAGGTTATTAGCTTTTCTTTTTATTTTAATGTAAAATAATGTATATGTATTATTATTGTCATTTATGTTGTCACACATTAATAAGTCCATACAACATCTTGTAATCGATTTATTAATACCGGTCTGACATCATTTAATATGACAATACCGAATAATATATAATTTGCTAATTAAATATAACACTTTATATTTAATTACGAATTAACATTAATTCATTTAATCTTGTATTATTTAATTGTATTAAATAATTACATTATATACATCAATTAGATATAACAGTTTATATTCAATTACGAATTAACATTTAATTTGTCTCAGCTAATATTATTTAATCGTATTAAATAATCGTATCATCATTGCATTGACTAACCTTTTAGTCATATTCATCGACTAACCTTTTAGTCATATAAGGCATCAATATGATTATATTATTCATATAATCATATCTCTCAAACACATCCTTTAGGTGTGACTTATAGGGACCAGTTGATCACCGCCATTAAAATGACAATAACGTCAAACTTCTAGCAAGCCAACAGTTATCGATAAACGTTAATACTCTGATAAGAATACTAAGTATACCCTGTGAACGTGTAAGAGTATTATACACGTTATCACACTAACTGTGGAGGACACTAGCTCCAACAAATTTTGAAAACCGATTCTTGTCTTTGATACTTTTGTTTTATACTCTCAAGTTTCGAGGACGAAACTTTTTAAAAGTTGGGGTGATTGTAACACCCACAAATGTACCCTATTTGTATTTTAAAAATATTATACGGATACCAGTAACGTAATTTTAGATTTAGTCTAGAACTTAGTTTCTCGTGTCTAATTTAGAAAATCCGAGTTCGTATTCGGACTCTACTCAGAATTCCATGCGGGTTACGCCTTAAGCCGCATTTTGGGCTTTTTCTCCCACATTTTTCCACTCACCTTATATACTCATTTTTCCACTCATCCTCTTGACTCACCTCTTCTTTCTCATTCAAACCGCCAAAACCCTAACCACCATTTTCTTTATCAATTCAAGCTTCTCATAACTCATCCATTCCTCACTCAAATCCTTTGATTTTTATCATAATCTTTCCCTCTTATTGTCGTCTACCTTTTGTGGTAATAAAATTACCGTCTTTCTCATTTTCAATTTTTTCCGTCTTTCTCAAAGGTGAATTATATTCATCTTTTGTTGTCTTTGTATAGGTGGAGATCTTCAAGACCCCGATAAGGATTACTACCTAGTGGAGGAAGACTTAGAAATCGGTTGAAGATGCAAAAAGGTAACGGTGAAGGGTTACTCGATATCAATACGTGTTTTATATGCTTTAGTTGATGTTTTCTAAATGTCTAGTGACATTTATTAGGTACTTAATATAGTTTGATGTTAGTAAATGTGTTGGAATTGGATGTGTAGCTATAGAATTTGTGTTGGTTACATGATGGTTGATAGTTGTTAAGGATTGTTGATGATTGTTGATGATTATTGATGTTGAGTGATGATTTTCGTGGGTATGTGCTCCCAGCCGGCCGACCGGTTGCCGGTCAGCTGCCGGCTGGGAGGGTGGGTGACATTTTTGATGTATTTTGGTATTATGTGAGTCCCAGCCGGCCGACCAGCTGCCGGTCAGCCGGCTGCCGGTCAGCCGGCCCGCTGAGACACACCCCTATCTTTCCTCTTATTCTCAAATGGTATATGGTCCAGCCAGGTAGCCGGCAGCCGGTCCACTTGACCGACTGGATCACCCTGTATTTTCAATGGTTTTCATTTGTTACTAAAGTGCCAGCCGGGTAGCCGGCGGCCGGTCCCATTGACTGGCTGGCACACGCTGTAGTACTTCTTCATTTCTTTTCTTATACATTCAATTATAATAGTTTGTATGGTTCGTTTATCGTATAAATTTATGTAATAGCATTAAATATTCATGTTTAGAATATATGATATTCCATTCGCTTATATCACATGTTTGTGACGGTTTTTGATATGTCTCTCTTTGAGTCGGTTTTACATATGTTTTGAATTGAGCACTAATTTGGAGTGTAAACTACTAAGGTTCACAAGTTTTAAGTGACTTGATTAGCTTGACTCAAACTGAATACAATATCAAGTAACAAGGGGTGTTGTTTTAGGGATTGTGAGTTACTTTAGCTGAAAGATACAAGGGATATGACTTGGAGACAATCCTCTACAGCAAGGCACAAGAGAAAAGGACTCAAAGACTAGTTTAGAGACAGTTTTCAAGTGTTACAGCAAAGCACAAACACCCTAGACTAGACTCAACAGCAAGTAAGTTAATCACAGCAATGCACAGATATAACTTGACTCACAATACAAGGCACTGATCAAACACCTTGGGGGTGTATCAGGCTTGTTTCAAACTACAGCTCTTAGCACAAGTTTGATAACATTGAGTGATTTCTCAAAGTTTAATTCATTCATTCATAAAAGTCTGCCTACAACACTCATACAAGACCCCTTTATATAGAGAGGTTGATATCTTGTGAGCCATTGGATGTATAGATCATCCAAGGGCTAGCTTAGGATCTAAACTACTTCTACTGACACTAATTAAGAGCCTCACAATAGGACGAGCTCAACAACTAATAAGAACAGACACAAGACACAAAAGAAAAACAGACTGAACAAAAGCAAATAAAGCAGTTTTGGATTTTTCCTGAAAATGGAAATCTGTTGCTCTTGTTGTCTTGCTGCCTTGCCTGGGTGTGTTGCTGCTCCTTGGGACTCTCTATTCTTATTATAACTTAGATAAGACCTGCCTTGGACGATGACAAGTTGACTTAAACAAAAGGAAGCCACAATCTGACATGTACCTTCTCTGTTTTTAGTTGTTTGCTGGACTCTAACTTGGGGTGTCTGTTTCACGACTTTTTACTAGACTTCAAAAGGGTTTGTCCTGGGCAAACTTGTAGCTTAATGGGTTGGCTTGATGGTAGGCCATGGTGGGGGTGGTTGGGATGCTCTGGTGTACCTCCTAGATGCAGAGTTTGTGGATTGGTCTGTCTGTGCCTGAAGGTTTTTTTTGTCTGTCTTGTGTGGGTAATGTGGGTTGTATTGGGGCTTGGCATGGGTTGTTGAGTCTGGGACTGTCTTCTTCATTGGGGTGGCTTGGCTTGGGTTGTTCTTGACCTGTCATAACTTGTTGTTTAGACCTTGTAACTCGAGCTTCCATCTGAGGGGTCAAGCTTGTCTTGTATGTGGTTTGATCATCAAGACCCTTTGGGTGAGCTCCTGCTGCAGCCTCCCCAGGTTGAAAAGGGCTTGACCTCAAGCCTGTGTCTTCCTCTCCCTCAGAGTCTTCAAAGAAAGGACTAAGATCTCCAACATTGAATGTCCCATGGACTGCATACTCTCCTGGTAGATCAATTTTGTAGGCATTGGGACCTATCTTCTCTATGACTTGAAAAGGACAATCTGCTCTTGGCTCTAGCTTGTTCTTTCTCTTGGAAGGGAACCTTTCTTTCCTTAGGTTGATCCATACTAGATCTCCTGGTGCAAAGTCTTTCTTGGTCTTAGGAACCTTGGCATTCTTTTTGTACAGATCATTAGCTTTCTCAATTTGTTTCCTGACTGATTCATGGAGTTTTAACATTTGTTCCACCCTCTTCTTGGCATCATAGTGGACTTCTAACCTGCACACATTAGACAAACTCAAAGGTATTAAGGGGTTAGTACCATAGACCACTTCAAAGGGGGAGTGGCCTGTGGCTGCTGATGGAGCTCTATTGAAAGAGAACTCTGCTTGAGCCAACTTCAAGTCCCAATCCTTGAGAGATTTGCTGAATATACACCTCAAGATTCTTCCCAAGGTCTTGTTAGTCACCTCAGTTTGGCCATCAGTTTGAGGGTGATGGGAGGTACTAAACAATAACCTAGTGTTAAGCAGTTTCCACAATGTCCTCCAGAAGTGGCTCATAAACTTTGTGTCTCTGTCAGACACAATGGTCCTTGGAACTCCATGTAACCTCACTACCTCATCAAGGTATAGTTCTGCTACACTCACAGCATCCTCAGTCTTCTTGCATGCAATGAAATGTGCCATCTTACTGAACCTATCCACAACCACCATGATAGAATCCTTCCCTCTTTCTGTCCTAGGCAATGCCATTATGAAATCCATACTAACATCCTCCCAAGGCCTACATGGGACTGGTAGGGGAGTGTAAGGTCCTGCTTGGAAAGAACTCTTGGCCTTTTGACAAACTCCACACCTTCTGAGAACTATTTGAACTTCTCCCATCATCTTAGGCCAGTGGAATTGATCTTGTAGTATGTCCACAGTTTTCTGAACCCCAAAGGGTCCTCCAAGGCCACTCCCATGTACCTCCTTGATCAATAGGTTCCTATAAGATCCTCTGGGAACACACAACTTGTTTCCTTTAAACAAGAATCCATTTTGCAAAGTGTAGGGTGAGTCAATGGTTCTTGTTCCCTCTTTCTGTGCTAACCAATCTTCTGCAAAGTCTGGATCTTCTTGATACATGTCCTTCATAAACTCAAAGCCAAAAACCCTTTGCTCCATAGTTGATAGCAGAGTGTACCTCCTAGACAATGCATCAGCCACCACATTTTGTTTGCCCTCTTTGTACTTGCTAGAAAAGGTGAATGACTGAAGGAACTCCACCCACTTAGCATGTCTGTGACTGAGCTTATGCTGGCCTCATATGTACTTCAATGCCTCATGATCAGAGTGTAAGACAAAAGGTTTGGGCTTCAGGTAATGACTCCAATGCCTCAGAGCTCTGACAAGACAAAAGGTTTGGGCTTCAGGTAATGACTCCAATGCCTCAGAGCTCTGACAAGAGCATAGAACTCTTTATCATATGTAGAATAGTTTAGCTTGGCACCACTTAGCTTTTCACTAAAGTAGGCTACAGGTTTCTTCTCTTGGATGAGGACAGCTCCAATTCCCACTCCACTTGCATCACATTCAACCTCAAATAGGCAATCAAAGTTTGGCAATCTTAGGATAGGTGCACTGCACAAGAGCTTCTTCATGTGTTTGAAAGCCTGTAAAGCATTCTCAGTCCAAGTGAACTCTCCCTTCTTCATGCACTCAGTGAGAGGTGCTGCAATGGTGCTAAAGTCCTTAATGAATCTTCTGTAGAAGGATGCTAAGCCATGGAATCCCCTTACTTCTGTAATACTCCTAGGGATAGGCCAAGACTGGACTGCCATGATCTTGTCTTGATCAACTGAAATGCCTCTACCAGATACCACATATCCTAGAAACTTGACTTCCTCAGTCATGAAGGTGCACTTCTCAAGCTTCCCAAAGAGCTTGCTCTCCTTAAGTATTTCAAACACAGCCTCAAGATGCCTCAAATGATCATCCTTGCTCTTGCTGTAGATGAGGATATCATCAAAGTATACCACCACAAATCTCCCTAGGCAAGGCCTAAGCACTTCTGTCATCAATCTCATGAAGGTACTTGGGGCATTTGACAGGCCAAAGGGCATGACAAGCCACTCATAAAGGCCATGCTTTGTTTTGAAGGCTGTCTTCCACTCATCTCCTTCTCTGATCCTCAATTGATGGTAACCTTGCCTCAAGTCAATCTTAGAAAAGAACCTTGAGCCACTTAGCTCATCCAACATGTCATCAAGCCTAGGTATAGGGAACCTATACTTGACTGTGATGTTGTTGATAGCCCTGCTATCTATGCACATCCTCCAAGTCCCATCCTTCTTATGAACCAACAATGCAGGCACAGCACAAGGGCTTAATGACTCCCTTACAAACCCTTTACTCATCAACTCTCCAACTTGCTTTTGCAGCTCTTGTGTAGCCTTAGGATCACATCTGTATGCTGGTCTATTAGGTAGTACAGACCCTGGCACAAGGTCTATTTGGTGTTCAATCCCTCTCAAAGGGGGTAAGCCATCAGGAAGTTCCTCTGGAAACACTTCCTTGAACTGATCAATGAGGGGCTTAACATCTGCAGGGATCACCTTAGACTCTTCTTCCTGAACTTCCTTTGATAGCAGCATTACTATAGGTTGCTCCTCACTACACTCCTTGACCATTGCTGACTCAGATAGAAATACAACTCCACTAAAATCCTCAGCCATACTTGGACTTCCATAGCTCTTCTGGTGTGGTGGCAAGGGGGCTAATGTCACCTTCCTGCTCCCATGCTTGAAAGAATAGGTATTGCTTCTTCCTTGGTGTATGGAGCTTTTATCAAACTCCCATGGCCTTCCTAATAGCAAGTGACAGGCATCCATTGGAACCACATCACACAATACTTCATCCTTGTACACACTGCCAATGGAGAAAGGGACCATGCATTGCTTATCCACCTTAACCTCTGCTCCCTTACTCAGCCATCTCAACTTATAGGGGTGAGGGTGATCTTGAGTGCTCAACTTCAGCTTATCAACCATAGTAACAGAAGCCACATTGGTACAACTACCTCCATCTATAATAAGGTTACAAACCCTCCCTTGTATGGTACATCTGCTCCTGAAAATGAGGGACCTTTGATCCTCCTCCAAAGGTATCTGTTGTGAATGCATTACTCTCCATAGGACTAAGCTGTGGCCTGTGTCAGGGAGTGCCACTATTGCCTCCTGACTAGACTCTTCTTCCTCACTCACCACTTCTTCAACCTCAGGCTCATCCCTTTCATACTCAACTAGACCCTCTTTCTCCCAAGCCTCAACTTCCATTATGGTTAAGGTCTTCTTAGAAGGGCAATCCTTCCTGAAATGTCCATAGCCTTGACATTGGAAGCACCTAATTCTGTTCTCAGTCAATGAAGTGCTTGGCTTTTGACCCATGATGCCCTTACCCTTGTCTAAGATAGGTGGGGGTGCTGTCTTGGGGGTATCCATGGTTCTAAACCCACTATAAGGTCTGGTTTGAAAAGGCCTAACAGGTTTTGGTGTAGCAGGCTTAGTCTTCCCTATCTTCTCAATTCTCAGAGATAGGTTGACAACATCATCAAATGACCACAGAGGTTGCATCCTAACCTTGTTAGCAATGTTCTTATCTAGACCCTCTAAGTACCTAGCAATCCTTTGCTCAGGTTTCTCATTTATATCACATTGTAAGGTGAGTTGTTCAAACTCCCTCAGATAAGATTCAACAGGTTTGTCTCCTTGTTTCAACTTAGATAACTTGATAAACAGATCCTGGGTGTAATCCTTAGCAACAAATTTGTCTAACAGTTTCTTTTTCAGTTTAGTCCAAGACTTGATGGGTTCCTTACCCTCCCTAGCCCTTAACCCTTTCATAGTCTCATACCAAAGGGAAGCATACCCTTTCAGTTTAAGGATGGCTACTTTAAAAGACTTGGAATCATTGTATCCCTTGTACTCAAAGATCCTTTCTACTTCTCTAAGCCATTCTAATAAGTCATCAGGATTAAGACTACCAGAAAACTCAGGGATATCTACCTTAAGATGTTTGTCTGTGTTCCTGTGGATGGAAGCTCTGCTTCTTGTTGAGTCATCTGAGTCTGGATACTCTTCATCATCAGGTGGCCTTCCTCTGCCTCCTCCTTGGCCTCTTCCACGACCTCTACCTCTTCCTCCAGCAAGCAAATGGTTGCCTATAACCTGGTCCAAGGTTCTGGTTAGGGTGGTTACAATCCCAGCCAGATCCTCCATCCTTGCTTCTACTCCTGCTAGTCTCTCTTCACTCATTGGGCTATTTTTGTGTTTTTAAATGTAGTTAGGGAAAATGAACTCACTAAGACTCTCAACCAAAGCTCTGATAACCAATTTGGAGTGTAAACTACTAAGGTTCACAAGTTTTAAGTGACTTGATTAGCTTGACTCAAACTGAATACAATATCAAGTAACAAGGGGTGTTGTTTTAGGGATTGTGAGTTATTTTAGCTGAAAGATACAAGGGATATGACTTGGAGACAATCCTCTACAGCAAGGCACAAGAGAAAAGGACTCAAAGACTAGTTTAGAGACAGTTTTCAAGTGTTACAGCAAAGCACAAAACCCTAGACTAGACTCAACAGCAAGTAAGTTAATCACAGCAATGCACAGATATAACTTGACTCACAATACAAGGCACTGATCAAACACCTTGAAGATGTATCAGGCTTGCTTCAAACTACAGCTCTTAGCACAAGTTTGATAGTTTTGAGGGATTTCTCAAAGTTCATTCATTCATAAAAGTCTGCTTACAACAATCATACAAGACCCCTTTATATAGAGAGGTTGATATCTTGTGAGCCATTGGATGAATAGATCATCCAAGGGCTAGCTTAGGATCTAAAATACTTCTACTGACACTAATTAAGAGCCTCACAATAGGACGAGCTCAACAACTAATAAGAACAGACACAAGACACAAAAGAAAACAGACTGAACAAAAGCAAATAAAGCAGTTTTGGATTTTTCCTGAAATGGAAATCTGTTGCTCTTGTTGTCTTACTGCCTTGCCTGGGTGTGTTGCTGCTCCTTGGGACTCTCTACTCTTACTATAACTTAGATAAGACCTGCCTTGGACGATGACAAGTTGACTTAAACAAAAGGAAGCCACAATCTGACATGTACCTTCTCTGTTTTTAGTTGTTTGCTGGACTCTAACTTGGGGTGTCTGTTTCACGACTTTTTACTAGACTTCAAAAGGGTTTGTCCTGGGCAAACTTGTAGCTTAATGGGTTGGCTTGATGGTAGGCCATGGTGGGGGTGGTTGGGATGCTCTGGTGTACCTCCTAGATGCAGGGTTTGTTAACTGGTCTGTCTGGGCCTGAATGGCTCTGTTTCTGTTTTGTGTGGGAAATGTAGGTTGTGTTGGGGGTGGGCATGGGCTGTTGAACCCTGGACTGTCTTCTTCATTGGGGTGGCTTGGCTTGGCTGGCTCTTGACTTGTCATAGCTTGTTGTTTAGACCTTGTAACTCGAGCTTCCATCTGAGGGGTCAAGATTGTCTTGTATGTGGTTTGATCATCAAGACCCTTTGGGTGAGCTCCTGCTGCAGCACTAATTGTTAAGTGCTATGAACTCTCATACCCCGGCTATACCTCCTCGCTCGTTAGACTGGAATGTCGAAACGAGGAGATATATCCCAAGTGCTTGTATGCATGTTTTAGTGGAGATATGACGACGTTGTTGGGAGGTGAACGCTATGCGTTGATCGACCCGACCGTCAAATGTCGTATCTTTGCAAGGTGGTGTCATTGCATGTAGCGTACCGCTTGTTTATGATGCGTGTGTTCTTTCTGCCTCTTTCCTGTAGTAGTTGTGACCGAATTTGGGGTACTCGGCTTCTGTGTTTGATCGAGTCTTAGATGCGAAATGTGTATCGCATGTCGAATCGGAACATGTTTATTCCGAGAGTCTGGCCAGGTTTAGACTAGGACCGTATTAATATCGTCGTCCTACAGGGAGGAATTGAGTCTACATATACAAAATGTTAATTGTGTATGAGTTCAGGGAAATGTTTATCCCATGGATGCGTATTGATCATACTTGCTATGTACATGGTGCTAGTGTGTGTCATTAACCGTGAGAGATAATGTTACCATATTCGTGTGTTTGGATGGATGTTTATATGTTGATTATTTGTGACGTTTGGATGACTTGGCGTGGTTTATATGTCGAGTCTCTATCTTATCAAGTATATCTCGCTAACGGTGAGATGCAAGCTCTAGTGAGTATATGGTTGCCTAAGGGTGTCTTTCCCGAGTATGTCTATAATATGATGCTTACAGTTTTGTACTTCATGCGCCTATATCTTTATATATTAAAATGCCTATTTACCCTTCTCGTAACTCACAGGTATATATATATATAGAATTGGGATCCGGTGAGAACCACTAAGATAATGAGAACCGTGAGAACTCCGCCTTACAAAATTTATTCTTTAAAAGTAACGAAATATTTGGATTCGGCGTTGAATATTATGGCTAGATAACATATTTCTTGGCCGAAAATTTATAAGTTACTGACGGAAATCGAGTCGAAATAGATTTTACTCTTTTTAATGCACCTAGTAGTCAGTTTCATGTATCTAACAGATTTAATGCACCTACTACTCATTTTCATGCATATAGAGCAAGTTATTTTCATGCACCTAGTAATTGTTTTCATGCATGTAACAATTTTCATACACCTAGTGCTCGTTTTGATGCATTTAGAGTAGTTTTAATTTACCTATTTGAATTTATTCACATTAAGTACATATTTTTAAATATAATCAATAAATATTGTTTAGTAACTGCAAATATCTTGCTTGAATAAACTACAATAATTGTAAATGATCCATCAAAACTTTCGAAACAAGATTTGGTAGAGATTTAGTGAGAGTTCTCACGGTTCTCATTATGTTAGTGGTTCTCACCGGATCCTGACCCTATATATATATATATATATATATATATATATATATATATAGGGTCAGGATCCGGTGAGAACCACTAATATAATGAGAACCATGAGAAGTCTCACTAAATCTCCACCAAATCTTGTTTCGAAAGTTTTGATGGATCATTTACAATTTGTTTAGTTTATTCAATCAAAATATTTGCAATACTTAAACAAAATTTATTGATTATATTAAAGAATATGTACTTAATGTAAATAAATTCAATTAAACAAACTAAAACTACTCTAAATGCATGAAAACGAGCACTATGTGCATGAAAATTGTTACATGCACGAAAATAATTAATAGGTGCATGAAAATAACTAGCTCTAGATGCATGAAAAGGAGTACTAGGTGCATGAAAATTGTTAGATACATGAAACTGAGTACTAGGTGCATTAAAAAGAGTAAAATCTATTTCGACTCGATTTCTGTCAGTAGCTTATTAATTTTCGGCCAAGAAATATGTTATCTAGCCATAATATTCTATGCCGAATCCAAATATTTCGTTAGTTTTAAAAAATAAATTTAGTAAGGCGGAGTTCTCACGGTTCTCATTATCTTAGTGGTTCTCACCGGATCCCAATTATATATATATATATATATATATATATATATATATATATATATATATATATATATATATATATATGCATGCTTCTACTTTGTTTTACCGTTTAAGTATGTTATTTGTGATATGGCTGGGAGAACCCAGAGTTACTCCCCACTGACTGTGGCATTCATGTTTTCATGGATGAACAGGTTGCTTGGATGAATTTTGCTTGTCTTTTTGGGTTCGGATGTGAGCTAGCGGGCGTCGGCCTCGACGATTCACCCCTAGACGTTTTCTTAGCTAGTTTTGCTAAAAAAAAATTGATATTTGATAACGTTTTGAGAGACTACGTCTCTTTATAGTATATTATACTTTAGCTTGTAATTATTTGACATTCCTCGTACTTTTCTTTTGGCATGTTAAAAGTTTCAAAAATATCGTATTTTCCGCTATATAAATTGCATGCTTGTTATGTTTTATTTCCGCTATCGCGAGGGTTGTCACAGAAGTTGACGATTATAAGTCGGGATTTACTCTCGAGTCTTAGTCCATGTCGAGTTTAAGATTTGTATTCCTACAATTATGTCAAATTGTGATAATCTAGGGCATGTCCTAGAAATTACATTCCTCTTTGAGTCATTTCGAACTCCTTTTGATATCCATGAAATTGATTCCGTTTTTGCATTTATCAAATCAATTCAATATGAAAACATGGTTAAAAATTTTCACAACACTCTCTTAGGTAACCCTAGGATAGGTGTATGTCTCGCTTTAATCCGTAAGGTACTTTAAGATTCCAAGTTTGTTTTTTTTTGTAAAATGTAAATTTGTATTTATATTAAGGAAATATACAAAGATGTCCTATTAGTGGTAGTCAGTCATCAGCCCCCCACCAAATCAGACAAAGAGTTCCATCTTACAATCATTTTTCCGACAAAGCAACAAAATCCGATTGTTCATCATCACTATTAGTCTACTATCGCCTTCCCTCATCATCCTCAGTTCGCATCTCAGGCCCGAGAAGTCTTCACCACTAGTCACGTTCTCTTAAGTCGCTGAATTAGTCACAAATCCCCACCACCGACACGTCGATGGATAAAAGGTATGCATATCTGTCTCACTGATACGATGAGCAATCCCATGGGGACGCTAGCTCAATCTTCATTTCAATTCTGCAAATATTCCTCTGATGCCAAATGGTATATACATAAGCTCCCATCACCACTTTTAGAATTTGTTTTTTCAGTGTAGAATACCTGTAATTAGGGATTCTGTTTAGTGGGTCTACTGTCCATATTTTGATTGCCAGTCCATTCTCCAGGGTTTTGATACTCTATTGCTGAATTCACAGTTGAAAAAGAGATGTTGTATGGTTTCCTCTTCCTATTCACACATGTAGCATCGGTGAGAATCACTAATACCCAACCTGTGCAATTTTGCCCTTGTATTTTTTGCCTTCTGGTAAATAAGCCATGTAATAAATCTATGTTTAGGCACTATTCAGTTAGCCCAAACATGATGATACCAGTTTAAAGTAGGCTTAATTTCTTTGATGAGAGAATACCCCTTGCTCATAGTGTATTGAGTTATTCATTCATCTTGACTAAATCCCAGATTCAATTTCTCCTTCCCCTGACAAATTTTTCTCCAACTCCAGCTAGTATCAATGGTAGGTGAGTAGTCATCCCAATTTCTCCCTTTGAGGTAAATGTGGTGGACCTATTGAACCTAAAATTTATCAGGTTTGTTGTAAATCCACCAAACCAGTTTCCCTACAGCTGCAATATTCCAGTTAGGTAAGTTTTATAATCCTAAGACACCCTCTTTCTTAGGTGAGCAGACCATATCCCATGAAATCAGAGGAGTCCTAGTATATTCACTATGTCCCTCCCATAAAACGTTCCTGCATAGACTATCAGTTCTGTTTAACACACTCTTAGGTATAATAAACAACAATGCCCAATAATTATGAAACGTGGTGAGTACTGACTGTACCAATACTTGTCTGCCTGCAGAAGATAACTTCTTAGCCCCTATACTTCTTATTCTAGCCAAAAAAAATTTAGTGAGACACTTGCATTCAAGCTTAGTAAGCCTAGTTTCTTGAATAGGCACACCTAGATATTTCAATGGTAGATAGCCTTTAGTGAAACCAGACACCTGCAAAATTTCATCCTTATCGTGCTGCTTGACCCCATTGAAGTATGCATTGGATTTTCCAGGGCTTAATGTTAAGCCTGAAGACTTGGAAAAAGTACTAAAGGCCCTTAGCATAGTCATGATATACATTTTGTCCCCCTTACAAAATAAAAGCAGGTCATCTGCAAACATGAGATGATAGAGTTTAAGGTGAGCACATCTAGGGTGAAACTTGAACCTGTAACTCTCAGAGGCATACTTGAGCATTCTTGATAGGTATTCCATACCAATAGTGTAGAGGAGAGGATAAATGAGATCTCCTTGCCTCAACCCTCTTTTTCCCTGAAAGAAACAAAAAGACTCCCTATTAAGATTAAGAGTGAAAGTGGGAGTGGTTACATAATTCATAATCTAGGTTACAAATTGGTCAGGAAATTTATGTTTGCACATCATTTGCCTGAGAAACTCCCACTCCACAGTATCATAAGCTTTTTGCAAGTCTATTTTGAACATGCATCTAGGGGATATATTAGGTTTTTTTGTAAAGCCTAATAAGGTCTTGGCAGATAAGGATGTCTTCATCTTGGATATGTCGGGCTTTAATGAACCCCCCCTTGATTTTCACAGATCAAATCAGGTAGCACCTTAGATAGTCTGTTGCAAAGTAACTTTGAGATACTTTTTTAAGGGACATTACAACAAGCAATAGACCTGAATTGTAGGACATTGGTAGGCCTATCTACCTTGCGAATGAGAGTTATATTAGTGGTATTATTTTGTCTGATTATTTTCCCAGTTCTCAAGAACTCCTTAACTGCATCACAAATTTCTCTTCCAATGATTGGCCATGCATCTTTGTAGAATTTACTAGTATACCCATCAGGTCCAGGGGATTTTTTATTAGGAATACTGAAGATGGTATGCTTTATTTCTACATCAGTTGTAAGAACCCGGATTTCACGATAAAGGAAATAACGTATAAATAGATAATAATCAGAGTTTAATAATGAAAATAGGGTCCATGTGGCGGAAACACCTGACCAATCCGGATCGCTACTAAATCAAAAACTAAACTGTTACGTTATTAATATTCTCAAAGGAAACCCATAAGCCTAAACATATTATTATTCTCGCCACAAGTCTTCTAGCCCAAGCATCCAAACAAGCAGCATCCAAATTCAACCTGAGAATGAGGGTCGACAATCAGTTGGGAGTAACTGGATGCTCTCCCAGTCATGTTTACAATAGGCTGAATTAATCAACAATAAATAACAACTGAAAATACTCATGAACGACATGTGAAGAAATTAGTAATCATGTCATAATATAATCATCATAAATTATCAATAATAGGATAAGAACAACCAACATTGGAGCGTATAACAACTACTTCCACTTAGCAAGCATAGTGTATAGAACGAACGCCGTTGCAGCGTATACCAACTGCCGCTAACTGTCAAAACGTATAACAACTGCCTCTGAACGGATGAAGCGTATAAAAACTGCCTTCATCGGTGTGGACCGTATAACAACTGCATCCACGGTACTATATATAGTGTATAACAATTGCCTATATGTCTAAGACATGGCCAGACTCTCGGTGCATTAACTGTACACCGAACGACACAAGGGAACCTGAGCGTATAACAACTGCCTCTAGCCAATCCCAAACATAGACCTACGACAAATCTCCAAAGGGTAACGTTTGCTCATTCCGATCGGTATTTAACTGATACCTCTCGTCATCTATACAACTAGCCCAAAAACCAGTGTACAGTTTAACTAACTGTACAAACATGTGAATAACATCACAACTAATAACATAGAACCGTCTAACCAACTGAACTATTATATCAAAAAGAGTAATCCATGAGATATATAATCACAATGTTATAGTATAACTAATTATAACACCACATATGAACAATCACATATGATCAAAGCTTATAGTACCTTGAACTATAAAATTACACTTTAGAAGTCACGTTACAGTTCGAGCTACCATAACATCAAGCATAGAATCATGTAACATCCAATGTTATAGTACCTCTTATTGTAACCTTCACTTAAGCCTACTGAAGTTATAGTAACCCCAGCTATAACCTTAGTTAAGCGTATCAGGTTATAGTATCATCAACTATAACCTTCACTTAACCCTTGTGAAGTTATAGTAACCCCAACTATAACTTTAATTAAGCATATCAGGTTATAGTATCGTCAACTATAACCTTCACTTAACCCTTGTGAAGTTATAGTAACCCAAACTATAACCTTAATTAAGCATATTAGGTTATACCATCATCAACTATAATCTTCACTTAACTCCACTAAAGTTATAATACTTCCAGCTATAACGTTACTTAGTGTGTCAGGTTATAGTATCATCACTTATAACCTTCTCTTAACTTTAGTAAAGTTATAGTACCTTAACATGTAACCTTCACTCAACTTTAGTGAAGTTATAGTACGTCAAGCTATAACCTTAGTTATATATGTGCGAGGTTATAGTATCATCAAATACAACTCTCTTCCATCACGGGTTAGTCCTTTATAACACCATCATCGAGGGGTCGATTCCACGGTACAAACCGCTATGTCACCACAACGAGTCTTGTTATAGTACTCCGCACCATAACGTCACTTTCAAAGTTATAGCTCGAACAAGTAGAACCTGGGTAGCTTACATGCAAAGTTATAGTCTAACACACTATAACCTTAACGTTGCAAACCAAAACCCTAAATAAAAAAGTAAAACCCTAATCAAGAAAACCCTAGCCTCTACTCTCAAGGAAGGCTACGAAAAACCCTACGACACCTTCTTAGGGCCGTGAATCACCAACAAAGGCTAGGGTTCGAACCTTGAACCCTAGTTCGCACCACAACGACAACATTATATTATAAACAACAATTACTTATACAATTTAAATAAAAACATTAAACATGTATAATAACTACTACACACGCATCAATCCATATAATCAATCATCATTCATGTTAATTAATTCACTTTCTATAATCACAATTAAAAGAAAACAACTAGTTACCTTTTTAGCAAAATACTTCGGTAAATCTTCCTCTAAAATATAGAAATCTTCTTCCGGGCCACCAAAAAAGCCTTCATTATCACCATCAACACGTGCCAACATATAAAATGATCCTAATTAATAATCTAACGCATAAAACTATGAAAAGATGAAAATAAAATATAAGACTTCCAACGATTAAAGAATAGATTGGCTAGGATGGATTTAGGAACGAAGATGAATGATTAATGATAATTAAATGGAGAAGAAGGGGGCACAAAAATCACAAGGAAAGAGGAGGAGGAAAAAGGCACAAGGAGAGGAAGAGATGAGAGAATTAGGTTTAGGGTTTTCAAATGAGAGAAAAGAAAGGAGATTATGTTTTGCTAGGTATTTTATAGAGAAACTAATGGGCATTAAGGTTTAGCTAGAAAATAAGTCCAATAAGAAACAAATAGGAGGATTTGACCCAATAATGAGGTTATACTAATATGAGGTATAACCAAGGAATAATAAAATAAGGATTTCCGAACATAAATAATTAATTAATTCGAATAAAATAAATACCCAAAATTCTGGGGTGTTATAATCCAACCCCCTAAAAAGAAGTTTTGTCCTCGAAACTTGATCAAAGCTAGAAACACTCTTACCCAAAGTAAGGTAAAAACGTCATAAACAACTGAGGAAGAAATAAGTCCAGCATGGACAACACAAGAATTTGGAGACAAAAGATATTTACGCGCCCGCACGGGATAACACATATGCAGGTAAAGATTGAAACAGAAAAGTACCTACCCGTAACCACATCAGGATTCGCCTTAGCCTCAGCATGACTCATAACGAACACACGGGCAGTCCTTGGAGCATCAACCTTTAGAGCATCAGTCTTTGATTTTTGAGGATAATCCTTCATCTTGTGTCCCGGCGACTTGCATAGATAATAAGTGAGAGGTATACCCTCACAATCCTCACCCCGATGGTAAGCCTTCTCGCATCGATAACACTAGATGCCCCTCTTGGTCTGATCTTGATCATGGTTGTTCGACGAACGAGCTTTGAACTTCTGCTTCTTTTGGGACGACTGATAAGAAGTAGAATCAACATAGGGCCTCTTCACGGACTGGTTCTTTGTACTCTCTTCAGCGTCGATAGCAAGAACGACATCATAAATATTGAGAGCACGATCATAAGCCTCCTGGAACGAAGTTGACGGAATACTAGACATAGCAGTCCTGACCTTAGGAGCCAAATTCTTCTTATAGCGACGAGTCCTCGAAACCTCCTCCATAGCCACAGAAGTAATAAATCGTGATAGGCTCACAAATTTGTTGGTGTACTCCTCGACAGTCATCAAACCCTGAGACAAACGAAGGAACTCTTGCTCCTTCTGCCATCTCATCTCTTCAGGATAGAATCTCATCTTCAGAGCTTTGGAGAAAACAGCCCATCCAAAATCTGGATGAACCTCCAAACCAGCTCTAGCAACAGCCCACCAGTTGTCGGCCTCATCCTTCAGGTAGTAGGTAGCAATGTTCACCTTCTGACTATCTTGACACTCAGTAGCAAGAAAAAACTTCTCGATCTCCCGAATCCAAGCTTCCAAAGCAGTAGGATCATTGGCACCATCATAGGTAGGTGGACGGTGTCGAGCAAAGCGATCAAACACTGTTCGCACCACAACGACAACATTATATTATAAACAACAATTAATTATACAATTTAAATAAAAACATTAAACATGTATAATAATTACTACACACGCATCAAATCATATAATCAGTCATCATTCATGTTAATTAATTCACTTTCTATAAACACAATTAAAAGAAAACAGCTAGTTACCTTTTTAGCAAAATACTACGATAAATCTTCCTCTAAAATATAGCAATCTTCTTCTGGGCCACCAACGAAGCCTTCATTATCACCATCAACACGTGCCAATATATAAAATGATCCTAATTAATAATCTAACGCATAAAACTATGAAAAGATGAAAATTAAATATAAGACTTAATTAAATGGAGAAGAAGGGGCACAAAAATAACAAGGAAAGAGGAGGAGGCAAATGGCACAAGGAGAGGAAGAGATGAGAGAATTAAGTTTAGGGTTTTCAAATGAGAGAAAAGAAAAGAGATTAGGTTTAGCTGGGTATTTATAGAGAAACTAATGGGCATTAGGGTTTAGCTAGAAAATAAGCCCAATAAGAAACAAATAGGAGGATTTGACCCATCAATGAGGTTATACAAATATGAGGTATAACCAAGAAATAATAAAATATGGATTTCCGAACAAAAATGATTAATTAAGTCGAATAAAATAAATACCCAAAATTCTAGGGTGTTACATCAGTTATGGGTTCCATGAGCATAATCCAATGGACCTCATCACAAACTCTCCCATTATTTATCACCCTGGTTCTAACATCCAGGGTGTCCTGCTTCATGCCCAGCAACGTATGATAGTACTGGAGGAATGCTCCTTGAATTGCTATTTTGTCCTCACACATTACACCATGCATGTTTTCAATCTGCATCACCTTGTTTCTATTTCTTCTGGTTTTAATGATTCTGTGAAATAATGCAGAGTTAGTGCTCCCCTCATTGAGCCACAAAGCTTTGGCTTGTTGTTGCAGGTAAGAATATTTGGCCTTCTGTAGGAATTTGAGTTGCTGGTTAGCTGTATACTCCTGCTCAATCAGGCTATTATTATTCAAATTATGGACCAGTTCCTTTTGAAGGTATTCAAGTTTCTCCTCTTTCTCCATACACTGTCTTTGAATATCAGAGAATGATCTCCAGTTCAGTTGTTTTAAAGCATGTTTAAGCAGTTTCAATTTCTTACCCACTGTAAACATTTTACAACCAGTCACACTTATTTGCCATCCCTCACCAATGCATTTTAGAAAATCCTTAGCCTCACCCCACATATTCATTTATTTGAACCCTTTCTTCATTGAGATTTCCTGTTTGGTATCAGATACTAAATAGGGACAATGGTTAAAAACTCCTTCAGGGCGAAAATTTGCATACATATGGGGAAACCTGATCAACCAATCCTGATTCACCATGAATCTGTTTAATCTGATGTAGACCCTATCACTAGGTCTCTGTTTATTAGACCAAGTATAGAATGCCCCAATAGCCTTGATCTCCATCATGCCACAGTAATTAATGCAGTCTTGGAAGGGTGCACTCTCAGCTTCAGTGGTGCTAGTACCCAAACGTTCAGTGGCCTGAATAACATAATTGAAGTCCCCTCCCCAGGTCCAAGGACCTTGAATCCCATTCTCATAATTCCCCGGCCTATTCCACAAATCCCCTCTCCCACTTATATCATTAAAGGCATAGATAAAAGTGATGAAGAACGTATCATTGTTAATGATAGAAGAGACTTCCAGATGCATACATTGAGCATTGCAATCAAGAATATTGACTTGACAGTTATAAGGTTTCCAGAGCACCGAAATGCGACCACCCTTATAAATGTGTAGTATTAGTAGAAATACTCCACCATTCACTAAAACAATTATTGATTTTATTCAAATTTCTAGGTTTTATTTTGGTCTCAAGTAAAACAAAAAGATCTAAATCATAGTTATTTAAAAACTTTATTATAGTACGTTCCTTATTAGGATCATTCATGCCCCGTACATTCCAAAACCTATATTATGGGATTTATACATCAGAAAATATCTAACACCTCCTTCCTCACATCCCCTATACCCATTTGATTCAAAGGATTCCCATTCAAGACTTGCATGTAAGATGGCCCCTTCCTCACCAGCTCCTGAGAGTTCAATGTTTGACTATTCAAAATCTGGTTAGGTGGGGTCAGGATAGGTTCCTTCTGTCATAAATGCATAGTATCCTCATTTCTATTAATCTCAGTATGGTGCTCACCTGCAGTAACATAGCTCTCTAAGCCAGTAGTGTGGGGATGTCGGGCTGTAATATCAGCTAAATGTCCTTGATTGAGCTTTTTCTGGACTGGTTCTATTCCTACCTCTTGCCTAGTGGTTTTGCCTCAGGTTTGCCAGTTCTTCTATTGCAAAGCTTTGTTTCATGGCCATACCTTTTACATTTGGACCATAGGATGGGTTTCCATTCATATTCTACTTGAATCTCAACAATCTTACCATATTCATTCTTAAATTTTATATATTTAGGCAGCTCATGTCCAATGGTAATTTCCACCATCACCCTGGCAAAACTAAGTCTAGTTTTTGCTTCAGTTGCACCATCACTTTTCACATAATTCCCCACAATACCTGCGATCTTATGGAGGCATTTACCCCAACATTTCAGATGCAGCATTTGCATTCTAATCCACATTGGAACTATTTTAATATCATCTTTGTTTAATTCTAAGTCTGGTTGCCATTTCTTAACAATAAAGGGTTGATTGGCAAATAATAGGTGTCCCATTTAGAGAGCCTTATCTCTGATATCCATAGATTTAAATATTATCAAGAACATCCCCTGTGGTAAGAAGGATACTTTGTCAACATCCAGAGTTCTCCAAATGCGTTTTATGAAACCATCAATCACTTCCAGTGGGGGATTAGCCCCTAGCAAAAATCCATACACAGTGGGCTACCAATAGTTCAACTATTCTTGTAGATCATTGTAGATACCTCAGTTCTACACCTTCCGCCAACCACTCAGTGATGATTGGGCCGCATGTTTGGTACGCGAAACGATTTATGACAATTCGTAAGTTTATCGTCAAGTGATAGCTCAAACACTTGTGTCTACTCCTTGGTCGTCATCTATGCACCGGTGCAGTCGTTTTGACAGTCATTAGAGTTCATTTGGAGTCCGGGTCGACAACCGCTTCATTTTCTAGAAGCCGTTGTAAAATGCCGAGTCGGAACACTCTATAATATTTTAGATATTTTATTAAATATTCAAAATTCTAGCTTTTTGATAAAATATACTTCCTCCGTTCCATTTGATTGTATACGTTTGCTTTTTGGGCACTATTCATAGATGAGTATAATCTTTAATATAACTTTTAATATATAACATAAAAGACAGGCATGTGAGATCTTGTTTAAATTGTCTTACCGAGTACAATATTAATATCAAATTTTTATAATTTTTAATAGTACATAATTTAAGATATAAACAAAAGAAAATGGGCATTGACATACATGATAAAGCAAACGTATACAATCAAAAGGAACGGAGGAAGTATCTCGTATCTTTTAAAAGGAAAGTATATATCTACCACAATCTCAAAATAGAAACGTGGAAATATTTCTTCCGCAAAAGGAAACCTCTGGGAAAATAACGCAGCAAGTGTTGCGCCTCTTTGAAGGATCGCAGTTCCTGCTGCGCCTCCTCCCCGGCGTGTTTTCTCTGTTTTCAGAATATTTTCGAGATATCTTTCCAAAGTTTGAGTCATTCCAAAACTCTTCATATTTTCTACTATAAAAGCAGAGCTCTGTTCTCACTTTTAGGTACGCGAGTGTTCTGCCCTTCTCTTCTCTCTTTACATTCTAGACCTTGCTCTAAGCTTTTCGACATCTACGTGCTTGATCAATCGACCACGTAAGCTCAGATCCTTCTGGGTACCCGTCACGTTTGCATGACCGACCAATTTGACCACTACACAATCAATCAATCAATTAATCAATCGATTTTTTAAGTCCTTTAACGAGGGAACTTTCTGCATACATTCGAGTCGAGCTATCGCTAAACATAAACTTAGTTAATCTCGTTTCGTGAAACATGTAAGTCTGAGGGTGTAAATCCAATATTTTATTATTTTTATTTATTATTCGTTCAATTAACGTAAGATTCACGTCAAAAATAAATCCAAGGTCGATTTTAATCAAAACCCTTTTTATAAAACCTAATTAGCGGTGATCATGACGTCGAGAAGAATCGCAGCAGCTGGTGTGCGTTCTGGAAGGATCGCAGCTTCTGCTGCGCCTCTTCCAGAGGCTGCCCTGCTACTACTCTTTTTCTTCCTCTGGTTTATGTAAACTAGTTCTTATTTTATTTTCTTTGTTTATAAACTGTAAATTGCATTTATCTTTCTATGTAAAACGTTTTGTCTTTAAGTCAAAATTGAGTCTTGGAGATTCGATTTGTTCATATCAAGTGTCTGAATTCGTTATTGATACAAGTTATATTAATTAATATGTTAAATCACTTCCACTTGAGTTGTAGGTCAATAATTAATCGTAACTATACCAAATAATGTTAACTGTTTGCGATTCTGACTTCACGGTCAGAATTCGACTTAAGCACAGACGCAACAAGCCATGCGCCTCTTCCAGAAGACGCAGCTGTTGCTGCGCCTGTTCTTGGTTGAATTCTCTCCCTGAACTTCTCTTTTCTCCTTGTTGTAGCTTTAATTACGTAATTAATTAACTATTAATCGTACTATCATTCCTAATCTGTCTTTTAGTTTTTCAAACCTTTTCCTTTTCTTCAAACCTCCGTTTTGAGTATATTTTTGAAGTAGATCCCGTAATCCTTTGTAATCTTTGTAATCAATTGTAATCTCATTTAGTCATTGTAATTGTATGATTTTCTTTGCCTTTTGTATGTAATTCATTTTAAATTCCCAATTTCGACATAATTGAATGCTAATTACATGTTTATCGACATAGTCTAATTCACATGCTAGGATTAAAACGTTGGATGTTGCATTGCATGCATATAATCGATAGTATAACAAGCACGAACGATTTCCCTAATCATGAAGAGAGGCCGCTATCGAGGCGGGCGAGATTAGGTGTTCGATTAAAGAGCTTCCTAATACGTACCGCCACCCCTTCCTCAAGATCTCTGTGGACATCAGTGTTCATTGGCATCCACGAGAGTCACTCTGGACATAGAATGCTAAGGGTAACGAGTTCTTAGTGTTCTTGTCATTAATTTGTGTCTTGCCATGGCATAAAGAACTCGAACGGTTTCAATTTCCCATAAAAATTGGTGGCGACTCCACAAATGCGTATTTTAGCGCTTGTCCATCCAAGTGCGCCCCTCCGTGGTTCCCTGTGTACCACAGTTCGGTAAGGACCACCAATCAGTGTATCACAGTTTGGCGACTCCGCTGGAGATTATACACTTACGTGTTACCTAGGGTGAAACTTGGACAAGGTTAAGGAATATTTTGTACGAGGCAGTTGTCGATTTTCATTACTCGACCTTCTTAGGTCGTTTTATTCGGCCTTCATAGGCCTAACCCAACCCATTCCGACCAATCATCACGTCTGGACGGTCCAAATTCTTATCTGGGCCTAAGGATGGATATCGATTGACATCAACCATACCGCGATACATACTCATGTTAGTATCAAGAGCTTTTACTACTCGGGGAATTGAAATAGGAACCGACCTTAGTCATATTTGGCGCGGACCTCTCCACATACCCTTTAAACCAAAACCTTTTAAAAGCACTCAGCATACCGTTATAATGCCTGTATAAATGTGTATAACCTATACATGATCACCATTTTATAAATAAAACCATGAAGAACTTTTCAAAATAAAATCCTTTTCAAAACGGTAAAACATTTTTAAAGATGGCCTAAAGTAGGCCAAAATGAGTCCGAACTATTTCCAAGTAAATTCATCTTTTCCCACTTCGAGTCATCACTCCTAAAACCACTCTACGGTTGTCTAGGACAAACCTTTCAAAACTAGTCATTTTCAAAACTCACTTAAACACAGTGGCACACTCCCACTTCACAAGTCGAGTTGTTTTGAGTAAGTGCGCTAAAGTGGTCGATCGTGTTTTGATCTGTCTTCGGTCTCTTACCTCAGTTTCCAAGATGCCAGGAACTAGTCAAGCAAGTGTTCATCAACCCGAGAAAAACCCGAATGGTAATGATCTAGTCCTAGCTGCGCTCATCCGTCTCCAAACAAGTCAAGACCATGCTTATGCTCGCCTCAATGCCATTGAAGGTCCAATTGAAGAAATAGAAGCTAGGCTTCCTCCTCCAGACGTTCTTGATGCTAGTGTGCATGATAGCATTCCACCTTTTATGGGACAACCAGAAGTCAATCCGCCACCAGTTCTTACTGAAGTTGAAAAGCGTCTCCAATATCTGGAAGAACAACTAATATACCTCAAAGGGGATGACATCTAAAAGGAAAATAATCGCAAATATGAAACTGTAAGTACTCAGTTGCCAACCAACTTCAACATGACTGACATCCCAAAGTTCAAGGGGCACGAGAACCCTTTGAAGCACATTCGTGCCTTCAAAGATTATATGTCTATCAAAGGCATCAAACCCGAGATGTTCCTAAGGATCTTTCCTTCATCTCGCGATATCTTTCCTAAGCAGTGGTTCTATTCTCTGGAACATAAGAACATTGCAACCTGGGATGATGCCGCAATCGAGTTTGCCAAGCAGTACGCAGGCAATGCTGAGATTCAAGTCAATATGCGTACTCTAAAGGTTCTTACCCAAAATAAGAAAGAAGGTTTCACTGACTTCCTAAGTAGTTGGAGGAAAACTAGCACACAACTTGTTGAACGTCCAGATGAAGCTACTCTTGTGGAAACGTTCGTGGACAATTTGAGACCCGTTTATGCAAACCTCCTGAGATACAAAAACATAAAGTTTTTCAAGGACTTAATTGTGCTAGTAACAAGAATTGAAGACGACATCTAAAAAGGGTTATTTGTCTTCATTATATTAGCATTTGTTAATAAATAGGACCATCCTAGTCCTCTTTGAGTTGCCAAAAAAAAAAACAGAAAAGATGGGCGATCTCTACGGACCATCCTAGCATTTGAGACCCGTATATTCAAACCACCTGCTACAACTCTTCTTCTTTTTTCCTTTGGTTTCTGTAAACTCGCTCTTATTTTATTTTCTTGGTTTATAAACTGTAAATCGTATTTATCTTTCAATGTAAAATGTTTTGTCTTTAAGTCAAAATTGGGTCTTGGAGATTCGATTTATTCATACCAAGTCTTTATATTCGTTATTGATACAAGTTATATGTAGAAGTTAATATGTTAAATCACTTTCACTTGAGTTGTAGGTCAATAATTAATCGTAAATACACCAAATAATGTTAACTGTTTGCGGTTCTGACTTCACACTCAGAAATCAAGTCAAGAAAAGACGTAACAACTGATGCGCCTCTTCCAGAGGACGCGGGTGTTGCTGCTCCTGCTCTGGGTTGAATTCAGTCCCTGAACTTTTGTTTTCGCCTTGACATACCTTTAATTGTGTAATTAATTAAGTATTAGTCGCACTATCCCTCCTTATCTGTCTTTTAGTTTTTCAAAACTTTTCCTTTTCTTCAAACCTCTGTTTTGAGTATATTTCTGACGTAGATCCCGTAATCCTTTGTATTCTTTGTAATCCAATGTAATCTCAATTAGTCACTGTAATTGTATGATTTTCTTTGCCTTTCGTATGTAATTCATTCTAAATTCCCAATTTCGACATAATTGAGTGCTAATTAAATGTTCACCGACATAGTCTAATTCACATGCTAGGATTAAAACGTTGGATGTTCCATTGCATGTATATAATCGATAACATATCAAGTACGGACGATTTTTCTAATCATTAGTAGAGGCTGTTATTGAGGCGGGCAGGATTAGCTGTTCGATTAAAGAGCTTCCTAATACGTTCCATCACACCTTACTCCAGATCTCTGTGAACCTCCGTGTTCATTGGAATCCACGAGAGTCATTCTAGACATAAAATGCTAAGGGTAACGAGTTCTTAGTGTTCATGTCATTACTTTGTGTTTTGACATGGCATAAAGTATTCGAACAGTTCCAATTTCCCATAAACATTGGTGGCGACTCCACAAATGCGTCTTTTTACGCTTGTCAATCCAAGTGCGCCCCTCTGTGGTTCCCCGTGTACCACAGTTTGGCAAGGATCCCTAATTCGTGTATCACAATCATCAGTTTTCATCTGAATTAGATCATTAGGGTTTTCCTTAATAACTATTTTATTTCCTTGCTTCTTAAACCATGGTCCCTCCTGGTCATGTTCCTGTGTGTCTTCTAGTGGCATATCCTCAGCAGTATCAATGTCGAGTTGAGGTATACCCACTACTTCACTAACAACCTTAATTGTTTTCCCTACAGATTCATTCGGATGCTGTCTATGTCGTGGTTGCAAATCCATCTTTTTGGTTATCTTACTACGTGACAAATGTTTGTTTTTAGTAGAGTTTGATTGTCTTGCCATGCTTGCAAAGTAATCAAGATGAATATCTACCTAGGGAGACGCGCCGTCAGTTCCTTTCTTTAAGTCAAACATCGTAGAATCAATGTAACACTCCACTCATACCTTGATTCCATGTTTGTTTCCTTTACCTATTCCATGTCTAGCGGTAGTTTACCTCTATCGAAACTATTTATTGACACAAGCTTATAGAAGATTCTATGACGAATCCGTACTATCTCCTTGTTCCAATATAAATGATGGAATGTAAGCCCATTCCCAACAAAATCATCTCATTACAGAAAGAGATAAAGACTGACCTACTCTCACAAAAATTGTTTATCAGACCCAAATGAATAGGCATGCCCAAATTTTTCTAGTGGTTCAATACTTCGAATTATATTGGAGCTCCACAATGGTTGTGAATTCAATCGTGATCAAGATTAAGTAAAGGACTACCATCAATTGCTCACCAAACCTCAATGGTGACAAACAACCGAGTAAGAAAGACCCAAAACACATTTTTTTAAAAAAAAAACCAAAGCACCAACAACACAAAATCATGTCAAAACACAAACTTTTCAAAAGCCAATAGTCAATGGCAAAAACTAAAAATCGAGTACACAACACTTGTATTCAAGTTCAAAGGGTGAAGCCCAAATGGTCGGCAAACATCAACAACAACCTTTTGCACCCTTAAGTCCTTCTTGAGACACTTGCAAGAAGATATCCGAGAATTCTAAGAAGTTTTTCAGCTTGGTCATTAAACCCATGCTATTATGGCCCTGATATGGAAATTTGATCCCGCATCATATTCCAACTCATTTGCACTCGGGTTTCGGCCATCAAACCCAAGACACCATTTCCAACCATATTACAAGCCATAAGCCTTTGCCCTAAGCACTACAAAATAAACTTTCAGAATGATGGTTCACTATGCGAACTTATTATTACCAAACTCCACACCCCAAAACATTACAACCTTTTATACCAAACCCCAAACGCGGGCTCTAATGGTACCTTACAGGCTAGAAAAGTAATCGTCAGCATCTGAGTTAAGCATTATCTGGAAAGAAAGTCGAAGATGTTAATTTTGATCTTCTATTCGCAATCTGACTCCGAGTTGTCGGGTAGTTTGCAACATTTATGGGAGTTAGGTTGATTCTCTCTAAGCCATCAGTTATCAAGACTAAGGGTCCTGCAGACTTAGGAGTATTTCATTCTCTTTTGGGTTATGGGTCTTGCCTTGAATTGACTCAGTCCCCAGCAGTTTCTAAAATGTTATAAAAACTTTCCAATGCATTGAGAAAACACTTAATTTTTGAAAATCTAAAAAAAAATATTTGTAACATCTTATTTTCGTAGTTCGGAAACCCATTTTGTGTTGCATGATATTTTCTACTGTGATTATTATCATAACAACTATTATACGTACTATCCGACATGAGAAATTATTTTGAAACAAATCATGGCTTACATCCACAAGCTCGAGGCTAGTGTTTCGTTGTCTCACAAGCTGGAGGTTTTTGTAGTTCTATCTCCACAAGTTCGGGCATATGACGGTTAATTTTCTTTACATGATAGAGGCTGTTTGATTTACGTCTCCACAAGCTGGAAGCTAGTGTGCCATCTCTACACAACTAGAGGGTAATTTTGTTTCTTCACAAGCTGGAGGTTCTATTGATGCGTCGTCTCCACAAGCTAAGGATTTTTAATGTTCCATCTCCACAAGATGGAGGCTAGTGTTGGTTGTCTCCAAAAGCTGGAGGTTTTGTTGATGATTCGTATACCACTTGTTTTCCGTCTCCACGGGATGAGGGCTTTTGATGATGTTCTGTCTTCATAGACTGGGGGCTATTGATGATGTTTAATCTCCACAAGTTGGAGGTTATTGATGCTTTGTCTCCACTGTTGGAGTGAGTGTCCTCAACGATAAGGCGATCACATAATTAAATCTCAATAATAAGAATACAAAGGGATGATGAATATTATAGTCAGCTGGTCAACATAAATTGGTAACGATTGGTTCAATAGATTTTAACGTTACTGTCGTATGACTGTGGTGATCAGTTGATCCCTTGAGGTTACACCTAAAGGACTGATAAGACGATATTTAATTATATTTATACCCCTTATTTATATATTTTTATGATCGTCCGTCGCATTATTTGAAGTACTTGTTACACATTTGTTAATTCCGTGATTTTTATCACTTAAGTACTGTTTTAATTGTTAATGAGTTAACTTATAATTGTTTTGAATTAATAGGTAATGGGCCAAGGAAATATGATCGGGCTAAGAGTAACGTTCTAAAATGGCCCGAGACAAGATGGAGTTTATGTACAAATCAAGACACTTTATGAACAAAGAGAATGGGCTAGTGGACAAAAGAATAAAAGTGGCAGCCCATTAAGAAATGATGTTGCACGTGTGAAGGCAAAGCATAGGGATTGTTTTCTTCAATTGCCACGGAAGAGCAATCAACAGCCAAAAGGAAAACGAGAAGGAACTGATAAAGACGCACAGTAATGGGAACTCTACTCCGTCTCAACTTCTCAAAATCGATCTCCTTCTCATATTTTACTCATAAACTCTATCCTATTCCTTGCAAAATATATCCAGAATCTATCTCGTATATCCGAATACCATTATAAATACCCGTCTCAATATCAGAATAGGAGAGGTGGAATACCCAAATATTTAATAGAGAAAGATGAGCGAAACGAGTGACGGTTCAATCATTTGGGTTACAATATGAAGATGAAGCAGTTCTCGGACGGCGTCTTAGTACACGTCCGAGTACGGGTGGATTCCGGTTCGATCGGAGGCGTGATATCCGAGGGTCGAGTTGTGGGTTCTGGGCAATAAAAATAAGTTCTTCTTACTTCTTCTTGTACCTAATTTATTGATTGAATTCGTTGATTAATTTTAGTACTTGAAAACCGTTGGTTGTTTATAATATTCAGTTATTTGTATCCAAAGTTCTGCTCGTTTTAATATTAAGTTCCAATTTCAGTTTATAATTTGTTATCTTATTATGATTTGAATTGTTTACTTTTGCTAATTATATGATTATGGCTTAGTTCGAGTCGTATAATACGAGTAGCGACTAGTTTGAATTAATCTCTGCGGATTGAGGTTAGTTTAGGTTAGGAGTAATATTTGATCAGTTAATCTATTAGGTAGTGACGACACTTAAAGGGTTAACTGGATTAATGATGTTTTCTTGGTTCAATAATGCTACTAATCCGGTCTTTAGTAGGGTGTGACAAACTTACATCGGTCGGTTAGTTTAGAATCGGTCTAGGCTTAGTTCAGGTCGGTTGTAATTAAGAGAAGATAGGGAGTTCTTGTTATCTTGAGTTCCACAGTTAATCTATAAATAAATTAAAGAATTGACGTAAACAAATATCGGTTGCCAAGCTAAAATTACCATGAGAATATGTGCTTAATCGAGTATTCAACTTCATTTTTAGACATTAGTATTTTAGTTACGTTAGTTTATTAAAATCACAAATGAAACCCCCCTTATCGTAAATATGTTAATAGCCGTAAATAATAGTATATATGTAAGTTAGTTAATAAATTTTACTGACTAGTTAATTAGTTTTTCCAGTCTCTCCGTGGGATCGACCCTACTTATCCTTTACTATGTTTATATTTTTGAGGTTAAGATAGGTAAATAAATTGTTAATTTGTATGCGCAAACGACACGTATCAAATTTTGGCGCCGTTGCCGGGGAGATTGATGTTAAAATTAATTTTGTGTAGTTTGTAAATTTAACACTAACTTTCATTTAAATATACACATGGTTCCTAACACTTTTTTTTTTCTTGTTGTTTGCTTATTAGGTTTCTTTCTATATGTGAATCTAGTTAACCTAATATTGTGTGACATCCTTAATTTTTCTTAAGATTTTATACTTTAGGTAGATTTTGAGTCGGTTGGAAATTTTGAGTTGATAACATGGTTTCTAACAATTTTTCCATGGGTTTGCTTTCTTGTTTCGTCCCATTTTTGAATCTGGTCATACTAATAACTTCCTTAAATGAGAATTGCTCGAGTAAATATCCTTATTTGCTAGTTATATGCATATATTGCCTGTTGTATTGAGGACTCACATAATGTTGATTTCTGACTTTTGGAGATAATACTTATCTACGAAATGCTCCCACATTTCTAAGGTCATTTATCGAATATTGTGAGGCATTCTCTTCTGCATTCATAATGGTTAGGAGCTCTTATGCTATTAATATTACTTTTGAATATTTTTGGGACAATAGGTTAATATTGTTGAGCTGAATCTTTGAAATGGAGAGTCCTATTTATTCTTGCTACATGCTGTTAATAATGATCAACAAGGTAGAGATACATTGAACTTAAAAACTGTGACAACCCTCGCGAATGCGGAAATAAAACATACAAGCATGTGATATAATAAGCGGAAATACGGTATTTTAAAAACTTTTATACATGCAAGATAAGTATACGAGGAGTGTCAAATTACAAACCGAAAACAAAATACTATAAGATAAGAGACGTAGTCTCTCAAAAAGTTAACAATGTCAAAGTGTTTAGCAAACTAGCTAATTAACGACTAGAGGTGAATCTTCCAGGGACAACGCCCGCTAGCTCACACCCGAACCCAAAATAGCATAAGCAAAAAGCCATCCAAATCAAGCAACCTGTTCATCCATGAAAAACATGAACGCCACAGTCACTGGGGAGTAACTCCGGGTTCTCCCAGCCATATCACATTAAACGTACATAGAAGGAAATACAAAAGTAGAAGTATGCATCTATAAATATACATGTGAAATACGATAAGGATAGATTGGCAATTCAATATATAATGATAAGAGCATATGGAATACAAATCCAAATCCATCATGTTATACATAGACTCGGGGAAGACACTCTTAGGCAACCGAATACGCTCACTAGGGCTTACATCTCACCGTTAGCGGTATAAGTTTGATAAGATTGAGACTCGACAACCAAACCATGCCAAGTCATGCAATGACCATGAATAATCAATCATGTAATCACGCATTCAAATACAACAACACAAAGACAACATCTCTCACGGTAAATGAAACGCACTAGCACCGTGTACATGGCAAGTATGATTAACAGGCATCCACGAGATAAGCATTTCCCTGAACGCATACACGATGACATTTCGTATATGAAGACTAATTTCCTCCTGGTAGCACGACTATATAAATATCCGGTCCTAGTCTAAACCTGGCCAGACTCTCGGAATAAACCATTTTCCGATTCGACATGCGATGACATTTCGCATCCAAGACTCGGTCAATCATTGACGCCGAGTACCCCAAATTCGGTCGATAATTCACGAAAGAGGAGAAAAAGAGCTCGAGCCACATAACAAGCGGTACGCTACATGCAAATAACACCACCTCGCAAGTACACAACATTTGACGGCCGGGTCGATCAACGCAAAGCGTTCGCCTCCCAACAACGTCGTCGTATGCCCACTAACACATGCAATTAAGCAGTAGGATACCTCCCTGTTCCGACATTCCAGCCTTACGAACGTGGAGGTAGCCAAGGACATGAGAGCACAAAGCACAAGACAAAATAGTGGTCAAACCGTAACATTTGTAAAAACCGATTCAAAGTGGGACATACCAAAAACCGTCACAAAACATGTGATACAAGCGAATGAAATATTATATATTCAAAACATTAATATTATAAGTCACTACGTAAAATTATACGATAAACGAATCATGCGAACTATTATAAATTACGAGTTTTAAAAATTATAAGAAAAATACACAGCCGTGTTGCCGGCCGGTCACTGGACTGGCGGCCGGTACCCCGGCTCGCGCATCAAGCTAAAACCAAAAATCACCAAAAACAGGGCAGCGTGTTCCAGGCCGGTCTGGAGGCCGGCGGCCGGTACCCTGGCCAGGAGCACCTCTATACAAAAAATCCAATTTTCCCTACTGATGTGTTCCCAGCCGGTGGGCAGACCGGCGGCCGGTCACCCGGATGGGAACCCCAGTTCATCCATGAACTTCCTTCACTTGCTCAACCCATTTCAATTCTCATATTTAACTTCTAATAATTATCAACAATCAATATACATCATCAACATTCATCAACTAACAACAATCATTATCAATAACATAAATCCTAAGCTTTCTAATCGTATTCTAAATACGAATTTTAACATAAAAAGCATGTAAAACACGTAAATGATATCGAGTAACCCTTCACCGTTACCTTATTGCGTCTTTACTCCGCGTCAAGGTCCTCTTCTATTAGGAAATAGTCTTTGTCGGGATCTTGGAGGTCACCACCTACAAATAGATCATAAAAGATGAATTTACTTCACCTTGAGTAAGAGGGGAAGAATGAGACGAACTTACGAGAATTTGAGCAAGAAACGAATGAGATATGACGATTCAAAAATTGGATCAAAATGGAGGCAAGGGTTTTGAGATTTCTTAACGAAGAAGAAATGTGTTGTGTTTGTGTGAATGAAAATAGGTTAAGGGAAGTACGAGGGAGTATGAGGAAAAAGTCAACAAAAGTCAATGACGGCTTAAGACGGGTTTTACCTGAAAACTCGCGGAAATTCTAAATTCGACTCGGAAAATTAAATTCCAATTTAAAACTAAAATTTGCTGAAAAGTATTCGTAAATATTTTTACTATTAAAATAGGGTACATTTACGGGTGTTACAATCACCCCACCTTTTAAAAAGTTTCGCCCTCGAAACTTGAGGGAAAGAAAAATACCTTACTCGAATAGACTCAGATATTTACTACGCATAGAAGCTTCAGTTTCCCAAGTCTCTTCTTCGACATTAGCACATCTCCACAAGATTTTCACTAAAGGAACCACCTTACTTCTCAACTTCTTATCCTTGCGGTCTAGGATACGAATCGGCTTCTCTTCAAAGGACAAATTCGGTTCAAGCTCGGGCATTTCCTTTTGAAAGACATGGCTTGGATCACTAACATACTTTCTCAATTGAGAAACATGGAATACATTATGAACCTTAGCCAAATTCGGGGGCAATTCCAACTTGTAAGCAACGGCACCAATCCTTTTCACAATATCAAAGGGTCCAATGTATTTCGGGCTCAATTTACCCTTAACACCAAACCTTTTAACACCTTTCATTGGAGATACTTTCAAGAACACTTTATCTCCAACCTCAAATTCTAGCGGCTTTCTTTGGATATCGGCATAAGACTTTTGACGGTCTTGAGCGGCTTTCATTCTATCACGAATGACCTTCACATTATCAATAGTCTCAACAAGAACATCGAGGCCTAAGTCACGAACATCACTCAATTGATTCCAACATATAGGACTCCGACATTTCCTTCCATAAAGAGCTTCATAAAGAGCCATCTTGATCGATGCATGATAACTGTTGTTGTAAGAAAACTCCACCAACGGTAGACTCTTTTCCCAACTAGATTGGAAGTCAAGAGCACAAGCCCTAAGTAAGTCTTCTAAAGTCTGAATAGTCCTCTCGGACTGACCATCGGTAGCGGCATGAAATGCAGTACTCATCAACAACTTACTACCCATGGCTTCTTGTAAAGCCTTCCAAAATCTCGAACAGAATCTCGGATCTCGGTCGGATATGATCTCCTTAGGAACGCCATGATATCTAACAATTTCATCAACATAAGCTTTTGCTAAACGATCCAAACTCCAAGTTTCTTTGATCGGAATAAATCTAGCACACTTGGTCAAACGATCAACAACAACCCAAACGACATCTTTACCTCCAACGGTCCTCGGCAAAGCCATAACAAAATCCATAGAAATAGATTCCCACTTCCATAGCGGAATATCCAAAGGTTGTAGCTGTAACACCCCCATAATCCGTTATATTTAAAAATAGAGTTTTCATGTAAAATTCGGAATATGGATGTGTCACATTTGAACCAATTGTAGCAGAAGTATTTAAATCATGTAATTCAAAGGGGTAAATATCCATGTGAATTAAAAACCAAAGATTAAAATCCGATTACAACCAAATCCAAATGTTTGCGGAAGCGAATAAGTTTGATGATGCAAAATAAAGATAATTGTCTAAACATTGGTTTCCAATAAAAACAATAACGCGCGCGCTCTCCCGTGGTTCCCACGTCCTAGTTCCTTGGATTACCTGTCACACGATCTGCTCTCACAATAGTGGTCATAGCAGTTCCAATTAAGGACAAAAACAAAAGAGGGTCAACAATAACGTTGAGTAAGGTAAACAATCCGAAATAAATAAATAAGAGTTTTACTTAAAATTTAGAATTCATAAGAAAGTAGAATTTCATTGAGAAGTTCAAGTTCCTAAATAAGAAAATCCGATCCAAAATAGTTAATCCTTCCAAATCTTAAAACACTTTCCTTCGAAGAAAACATTTCTTCACTTTCTTTAGTAAGTAATGGATAGCGGCCGTATGGAGAGGATTTCCTCGCCCTAGTCCGGATAAGACGGGGTTCACCAAACCATGTACAATAACTGTCCAAAAATCCCGAATGTGCACACCCCTCCAAGGGTCAACCCCAAGGAGGAAGATAAGAGGACGGGGTCTCGATCAACTAACCCCCACCAAAAGCTCTGTATCGGAGGTCCCCTTTTATTATTTGGGAACAACCTACCCCTCTACCAAAACCGTTCAAACCAAAAATCAAAACCCTTTCCAAACAATTAAATCCATTTCTTGAGATTAACCATCTCCATAACTTGTACAAAAGATCAAACGGTTTTGGTTTTCAAACTCTTAAAAGTTATGAGTCCTTTATTATATTTCAACACTTCAAAGGATGGAATAACATCAATTATTTTTCATTATTTCATCACAATAATCCAAACTTATAATAACAACCATTATAAACATTATACACAATATAACATTTGAAACAATACTCAATAGTTCAAGAAAAGTGTATGGACAAGCGTTTCCCTTACCTTATGGGCTGGTCTAGAAGTTTAAAGTGCTTCTTCTACAAATCCCGAGTCTACAATATACATAAAGTACTCGTTACTAAATTATTCAAGTCGGTCCTTAGCTAGTTCAAATGGTTTTATGTATTTTACTCGCTTTTTGGTATGTTTCCATTTTGAACGTTTTGTTCCGAGTTTTATTCTTAAGAAAGCAAACTAAGTTCATGGTCAGAATATTTAAGAGTATTTTATCAAGTTAGTGCTTTTAGTTTAACAAGTTATAGCTTATACACTTGGTTTATACAAGTTCATTATCTCATACATACTTTACGGTTTTACAGATTCTAAACAGTGACTTCAAAACGTCATAACTCCTTCATTAATTAACTTTTTGGGGTAATATTAGTTAGGTTGGACTCTTTAAGATGTCCTACAACTTTAAGTGTCAAATACTAACAGTCCAAAAACGACTCTAAGGCCTCTGAAATTTCTGTTTAATAAAACGTGACGGTTTCCGAGTCACAGAAAGTTTTGGGCTGGTTCGGGTGTTTAAATAGTCGAAATATCGGTTTTCAAAAGGCCAACATGCATGTATCTCATTAAAGTTTATCATAGTCAAATATCAAGAATTTATCTTTAGTATAACTTTATTTACTAGTGGTCTATTAGAAAATGGTAGATTCTCAACTATCAATCTAAAGAACAATATTTTATCAGATTTCCAGATTGTCATTTTGTGTTACAAAAATCATATAAAATCAAATACTCAATATTCTTAGACGAAACCAACTCCAATAGGTCTAGTATTTATTCTACCAACTTTTATGTATATACAATGTTAGCCAAAAATAGGTTTAAGATGTACTATTGGTCGGATCTTTAACTAGTGGTCAGAGTATGAGTCACAAAATGTTTTTAAGTAGATTACAAAGATTATAAATTCAAATGAGTTGATTTCAAGGCCTAATATACTTTATATTCATTTCAGTTCATTGTGGTAAAAGGGTTTGTTCTCATTAATCATTTAAGTTACTTTTTAAGACACAAACATTTGGACTAGCAGATTTGATTGTTCAGAATCATGTTCTTTTTGTATGATTTTTCATTTGCAAACGACTCAAGGAATTATGACAAAATTTTGTAAACTTATTATATACAGGAAGACCTACGACACATAGTTTTTTCATAGCAATAACACAAGTTTAAGTCGGATTTTTATTCTGTTAATTATCAACCTCCGGATTTGACACTTTGATGATTGTTATGTGTATAGGTTCTTGCATGCATGTATGAAGACTGTAACACCCGGAAATGTACCCCATTTTTCTAGTAGAAATATTTTACGAAATCGTTTCAGTAATTTTAAGTTTTAATTTATAATTTTAAGTTTCGAGTCGAATTTAGAATTTCCGAGTTCGTATTTGGAATTTCTGCGAGATTTCATGAAAATCCCGTCTTAAGTCGAGTTTGACTTTTCTTGACTTTTGAGTCGAGTTTGACTTTCGTGACTTAGGAAACCGTCTTTGACTTTTTCCTTCATAACTCACACAACTCATACTCCTTAACCTAAAATCTCATTCAACACAAAATCAAACACCAAAACCCTTTCTTCTTACTTAAGAAACTTTCCCTCTTTGAATTCGATTTTGGAATTCGCGTATCTTCTTCGTTACTTGATAGAATTTACGTAAGTTTATCTTATTCTTCCTCCCGTACCTTCCTCTATCCGTATTGATATTAAAATCATCGTCTTTCTTGCTTTTCAAGCTTTCCGTCTTTCTCAAGATGAACTTTATTCATCTTTTTACGATCTATTTGTAGGTGGCGACCTCCAAGATCCCGACAAAGACTATTTCCTTATAGAAGAGGAGCTTGACGACTAGTAGAGACGCTTAAAGGTAACGGTGAAGGGTTACTCGATATCATTTACGTGTTTTACATGTTTATATCCTAGAAATCGTATTAGAATACGATTAGGAAGATTAGAAATCATGCTATGATTAATGAATGTTGTTATATGATGATTATTAATGATGTATGTTGATTGTTGATGATTATTGGAATTGATTTATGAGAATTGAAATGGATTGAATAAGTAAAGGAAGCTCTCGGGTGAACTGGAGTTCCTGGCCGGTCGACCGGCTGCCGGTCTGCCAACCGGCTGGGAACACTCTAGTAACTCATTTGGAAAATGGGATTTTTGTATAAGAGGTGCTCCAGGCCGGCCCACCGGCCACCGGTCCATCCACCGGCCTGGAACACATCAGTAAGGGAAGCTTTGATTTTGTTGTGATTGTCTGTGCCGGTCGACCGGCCGCCGGTCTACCAACCGGCCCAGACCTCTTTTCTCTGTTTTTGGGATTTTTCCTGTGTTCTGAGCCGGCCCACCGGCCACCGGTCACTTGCCCGGCCTGCAACACGGCTGTGTTGTTTTCCTTTGACTTTTAAAACTCGTAATTTATAATAGTTCGCATGATCGGTTTATCATATAATTTTACGTAATGTCTTATAATATTCATGTTTTGGATATATGATATCTTATTCGCTTGTATCACATGTTTCGTGACGGTTTTCGATATGTCCCCACTTTGAGTCGGGTTTTTACAAATGTTACGGTTTGAGCACTGTTTTGTCTTGTGCTTTGTATTCTCATTCCCTTGGCTACCTTCCCGTTCGTAAGGCTGGAATGTCGGAACGGAGAGGTATCCTACTGCTTAAATGCATGTGTTAGTGGGCATACGACGACTTTGTTGGGAGTTGAACGCTATGCGTTGATCGACCCGGCCGTCAAATGTTGTGTACTTGCGAGGTGGTGTTATTTGCATGTAGCGTACCGCTTGTTATGAGGCTTGAGCTCTTTTCGGCCTCTTTCGTGAATTGATCTACCGAATTTGGGGTACTCGCATATATTTGTAAGCCGAGTCTTGGATGCGAAACGTTTTTCGCTGTCGAATCGAATCGGAAACGTTATATTCCGA